>JBAMIE010000036.1:3306139-3316810 GCA_037177295.1 Kaempferia parviflora | reverse complement strand
GGTCTCATCCACCGACGGATTGACTGGGATCGTCCACCTCACGGACACGCCGAGGAGTAGGAGCTTTATCTCCGAACTTCGTAAACAAACGAGTCTTTGGTTTGTGTTTCTTTGTTTAGTTTAGTTCTTTGTTAGTTTATCTACATTCCACTTGCGCAAAACTAACAAGTGTAGGTAAGTCAACGAATTGGGGTGAACAGGCTATTCACCCCCCTCTAGCAGGTCTACAAGGTCCTAACACTATCTGCCCTATTGGTTAGATCTTATGCCCAGTAAACCCGAATAGGGGTGTAGCCATTGGTTGCAGCTTGCTTCCTCGAATTTAAATTTAATCCAGTGCAACTTTATAGATGATGTTCACCGAACTACCTGTATCCACAAATACACTCTCAACATCATAATTAGCTATGTGAGCCAAAATTACCAGGGCATCCTTGTGGGGTGCTTCCACGCTTTCCAGGTCTTTTGGGCCGAAAGAAATGAGTGGCCCTTGTCGTCTCTCCATGCTGGTCCCTATAGCATAATTTTCTAGTCGCCTAATATAAGCTTTTCTCACTTGATTAGAGTCACCACTTGTTGGGATTTTCGGAAATCATCCCTACATGGCCAGACGGATGACCTCATGCAGGAGCTTTCCCCTTCGCAGGATCCCGTTGAGGTGAGGACGAATGATGAGGTGCATCCTCCCTTGTCCTGGGAGGAGATGATGATCGATCATAGTTCCTTGCTCGTTCTTCTGTGGATCGACCTCCTCTAGGAGACCGACCTGGCTGAGGAGAAGGGGGCGACCAGTATCTTTTGGAAGATCCGGCTTCTCCTTTCCAGTAGGGCCTTCTTCTCATCTGGCCTTGAGCTTTTTTCTTAGCTATGTTCTTCAAGGTGTAATATTCTTCTGTAGAGTGTGTTGTATTACGATGATACTAGCAATATTTTTCAGGCTTTGGCGGTGCTTCAGTGTCCATCGTCTCTACTTTTTGCCGCAGTTACTCCAGTGGTTTTTGTCGGCCTTCGAGTCAGGATTCTTGGCCGGCGCTGGGGTTCTCGCCTTTCATAGCGTGGTGAGGGTAAATTGGTTGAACTGCCGGCCTCTTTCCGGTGAGCATGTTGTACCTCCTCCAAATTGACATGCCTGACCGATCGGCCAAGTAAGTCGTCGTAGTTAACAGGAATCACCAATGATCTGAAAAAAATACCCTCCACCAGTCCCTGGGTGAAAGCGTTGACCAGGATCTCAGATGTGGTTACTGGTACATCTTGTGCCATGCGATTGAATCGCTGAATATACTCTTTGAGTGACTCTTTATTCCTCTGTTTGAGGGTGAATAAATTGTGTACCATCTTCTGATGCCGACGGCTGCTGGCGAAGTGGTGGAGAAAGACAGTTTTAAACTCTTCAAAGGAGTGGATTGAGCCTGGTGGGAGCCTGCTGAACCATATTTGAGCAGCTCCAGCTAAGGTATTCAAAAATACCTTGCATTTGACGCCATCAGTATATTCAGGCATCAGTGCGACGTTCTCATATCGACTCATATGGTCTTTCAGATCTGCCTTCCTATCATACTCGCCTATTTTAGGTCCCCTCCAATGTTTAGGCATGGGATCTATCAAGATATTCGAGGTGAAGGGCGACGACGTCTGTGTAAGTGTCGCATTCACAAGATCATACTTCTCATGGGCCTCCTCCTTACGAGAGGCGCTGGAAGCAGCAGTAGGGACAGGTTCTTTATACAGGGGACCTAGTGCTGGCCCTTTCACCGGTGCTCCTGGGGTGAAATAGAGGGTAGACGCCTGAAGGAAGTAGCAACTCTAGGGGTCTATAAAGAGATCACAGGATCCTTTTGGCGGTTTACCTCCATTGCTCGTCTTTGTTGTTCTAGCGCCTTATTGACGGCGTTAGCAATCAGGGCCTCTAACTCTTCTTTAGTTAAGGTAATCGGCTGTCCGGTGGAATCTGCCATCTCAAATTTCTCTCTGGTTTAGATGTTATTTCTCACAGACGTCACCAAATTTGTTCCGGAGAGAAGCGGCTTGGACGGTCAGAGACAACGAGACAGCTGATGAGGAGGCTGACCGGGAGGAAGATGGGCCTTACAAGGTTAACACGAGCATTAAAAGACACATCGGAAAGGATTCCAACGAATGTCTCTCCGATGCTCAAGTCAGAAAGAAAGGAAAAGAATTAGGGTTTGCAGAATTTAGAGGAGGCCGGAGAAAAGAAGTCTCTTTCTCATCGTTCATGGTGTCTTATATATCCCCTTCCTCCATGGCGTCGTGAGTTTTTAGGGTTTGCAACCGCTCCTACATTTACGGAAAATCTTCCATTTTCTGTCATTATTTTAGCAATTATCAATCAATTATTCCAATTCAGGCCAAGTCCTTCCATCAAGGCTAGACACAGTCTTAATTAAACAGGGTAATTTTCCATAGATGCTAGACGGGGTTTCCTTAAATATTGTGATAGATACTAATAATTAGTCCGCCGAAATCCCCGGGGAAGTTGGGGAGACTTTTATCCAAAACAACCCCTAGAAAGCTTTCCTTAAAAAAGATTCCCAATATACATGCCCGAGGTGGACCTCGGGTACTATTTTCCCGAGCAGGTGCTCAGGTACTATTTTCCCGAGCTAAACCTCGAGTTCTATTTTCCCGAGCTAGCACTCGAGTATTACTCTCCCGAGCTGGATCTCGAGCACTTTCCACCTGAGGTGCACCTCAGGAGCCTTTGACCGATGTCAACTCTCCCTATCCGAGCTGGCAATCACGTCCTTTTCTATTCTTCGCCATCCTTATCACCCGGATGAGTGGAATAGGAGCAAAATTGCTATGATCGTACATGATCGGTGGGATTAATATGATTTTATGATCCTATGATTCTATATATACTCTAAGAGTTTATAATTTTTTGACTGGAGTTGAATCACAGATCACACATATATTAAATCGATGTTAATTTAGAGATTTATATTTATTACAGAATATAATCCGTAATCGCCTAATTTTATGTCTAAAAAGATCGTTTGAAATTTTTGAGAGGCTTCAAATAATTTTTACCACTGTATTAGTGTTATTTTCATTTTTGTATCGTTAAGTTTTTGTTACTATTTAAAACGTTTGTTTAACTGATGTTTGATAGTTTTGATCTTCATGAATATTTTTTTTCATTCCTTTCCCCAATTATAAGTTTTTGATATCTATTACATGATATTTTACTGAATCGATAAAATCATTTTCAATATTCATATTCAAATTAATGGAATCAATATCTGATCTTGACTGATCCAACTATACCGATTCAATGCTGATGCTAAATCAATCTTACGTAGGATGACTCTTGTACCAAATGAAATTGGTCACCCTAACGACTAACCTACGGCTGGATTTTGATCGTGACCATACGCACTGTGGTCTAGACATCTCCCTTGGTGTGGTTCAGTCTACTACATTTTACAATAGCAAATTGTATAGCGCCGACTGTGAACAAACTAGTTCAGATTTGACTTCCACTAGTTTACATTGAGATGCATGCCAACTTCGACTCACGCACCACTCACACACACAATTCCAACTTTACCCAAAACCCACGCTCCAAATTCCAACGCTGCACCGCCCCCCAATCCAACCTTAACTATCCAACTCAACCGCGGTCCGCTCCCACCCTTTTGCAGGAAGCTACACCAGCCATGGTAAAGATAAAGCTCCACCTTCCTTCCTCCTCTTGTCTCTTCTCTTCTTTCTCCTCTCGTCGGTTTCCTTCGCCCTCTGACACCCAACAACTTAATTAAAGAAGCGATTTTTTTTAATATTTATCTGCAGTCATTCAGGTAGCCACCACCGTCACACCCTTAAGCAGTCAAAAAAGGTTCCACCTTTTCCTTTCTCCACCTGCAGCCGTCGTCCTCCGCGATTCAGATTCTTCTCCCTTGCTGCTTCATTTCATTTCCTCCGGCTTTAATTTGCTGACTTGATTCGTTCTTGAAATGCTGAATCATTCGCATTGAGCCGACGAATTGTGAGAGCTTTTGTTTTGTGTTCATCAAGAGTGCTTTAGACTTGTTTTGTTTAACTTTTTTTTGGGGGTTTGTTTTTAGTTTCTTCGTCTTCTCTTCGTATTCCAAACCCTAAACAGTTCATCATTAGCTAATTAGAGTAGTTTAGCCAGGCCCTGTGCTGTCTCTGGCCTACTTTTTCACAGAACATAAAGAAGGGTGTTATTGGAGACAGAGTCTGTGTGTGTGGAGTTAGATGGGCATCTCCAGAGCCCGTTCTTTTACTACTCTTCCATTCTCGTTCCTACTGTTGATTCTTGAAGTGATCTTGCTTTGTTTGTGGCCATCGTCGACCGCCGGCGATATATACAACTTGGTCTACAAGGGCTGCGCAAATCAAAGCTTCTCCGGCGGTGGCGCTGCATACGGGCAGACGCTTGCAGCCATGTCGACCTCACTTGCTACTCAAGCCGCCTCTTCCAAGTTCTACAAGACCACCGCCTCCTCCTCCTACGGCGGCCAGTCCCTGTTCGGCCTCTTCCAGTGCCGAGGCGACCTCTCCAACTCCGACTGCTCCGCCTGTGTCGCTCGGCTCCTCCCCATGTGGCCCTCCCTCTGCGGTGCCTCCGCCGCCGCCCGTGTCCAGCTCACGGGGTGCTACGCGCTTTACCAGGTCTCCGGCTTCCCCCAGGTCTCCGGCACACAGCTGCTGTACAAGACCTGCGGCTCCGGCAGCGGCGGAAGCGGCGACTTCGAGGTCAAGCGGGACACCGCCTTCAGCCAGCTCCAGAGCGGCGTCGGCGGCGGAAAGGGGTTCTTCGCCACTAGCTACGGGTCAGTCTACGCCATGGCGCAGTGCGAGGGCGACCTGTCCTCCGGCGACTGCAGCGATTGCGTTGCCCAGGCCGTCCAGAAATCTGAGGTCGAGTGCGGAGGCGCCTCCTCTGGGCAGGTCTACCTCGACAAGTGCTACATTAGCTACAGTTACTACGCCAATGGCGTCACCACAGCGGGCGGAGGCGGCGGCGGCGGCGGCGGAGGTAAATACCATCTAAAATACTAAAAAATCCCATCTTTGTTTCCTTCAATCTCACACAAATTCGTCAAAGAGATTCAAATTTACATCTTTTTGTTCTCGTCTTTGATTCTAGATGTCAAAATTACTCACAGTTCCATCTCATTATGGATTTAAAGCTTCCCTTCTTCGTTCGCTCCAGTTCTTCTTATCTGAAGACGGACTCCACTCCCTCAATAGATCATAAAGATGCAATTTTTACCTATCTCTCCTCATCATTTCAACTAAATGCTGATCTAAATCAACATTTTATCTAGAACTGATTCCCAAATCGTAATCTCGTGACACCGTTGAGCAGGGCAAACAGGGAAAACAGTGGCCATAGTGGTGGGTGCAGCAGCAGGAGTAGGGTTCCTAATCATCTGCTTGTTGTTCGCAAGAAGCGTGGTG
Source organism: Kaempferia parviflora (assembly GCA_037177295.1). Lineage (NCBI taxonomy): Eukaryota > Viridiplantae > Streptophyta > Magnoliopsida > Zingiberales > Zingiberaceae > Kaempferia > Kaempferia parviflora. The sequence continues at coordinate 3,311,359 of JBAMIE010000036.1, read as the reverse complement.
AAACGTGATGAAGGTGAGCAACAATATCCATCACCATCCATGCCCAGTCGGTGCAATTGAATTCAATGCTCAAATTTGATGTTAATTTCCGTCCATTGCAGATGATTTTTGAAGGTTGGTGGGCGACAGAGAGAGGAGGAGGAGGAGAGAGGGACAAGCTTGTGAGGGAGCTCTGTTCTAACTTGTCCTTTAATGGAGAGCTTGCAGAGGATTTGGCAGTTTGCTTTAGGGCAGCATGTGGTTTCCATCCAGCAAACGGAAATGAAAGGAATAATCCAAGCTGGTGTCTCACTGTATTTTTGCACACCACCGACATGTAAGAGCTGTAAGCTTGCATAGATTGTTTCATGCATTTTTCTTTCTTTTCTTTTTCTTTTTCTTTATTTTTGGATCTCAAAACTGAAACTAATGATAAATTTTGGGCACACACTTCTATTGTGGATCTCACTGAATTCTTGATTGCTTTTGTTGATGCATGAGTTCTGCAATCTGTGTTAAGAAATTCTTACTCTGGTTATTGTGCACTTGTGAAATCATGTCCTTGTATGGTGTAATTTCATTGTTGGTTTCATATAAAAGTTGGAATACTGCGCATGTTATTTTACATACAATAATTAATTTATTATAGATATAAATTAGAGGGCAAAACTCAATTTTATTTTACATTAAAAGGGTGACCTAGAATATCTTATCCAATATCTTGGGCTAGATTTTTGCTTCTAAACTCATTACAATTTAGATAGTCTTCCAAACAACTGATTTATAAAAAAAATATCAAAAATATATTCTCAAAATGTACCGTATTCGTTATAGATTAAAAAAACATGAATTTACTTATTCATAGTTAAAAGTGTTATATATTTATTTTTAAAAATTTTAAATTTAAATATATAGATGTAATTTAACAGACTATTTAACTCTAATAGATATATATATATTTTTAAAGAGGATGGAAAGTTCATTCTGCTCTATTATTTCAATAGATAAATATCGAAAATTATCTCGAACAAACCATCCTTTCTCTCATTTTCGGGACCGAAAGTGGGGGAAAAAGAAAAAAAAAAAAAAAAAAAAAAAAAAAAAAAAATCCACAACAAGAACAAAATACAAATATGAACTACAGTGCAATGATCTTTTAATTCATTTATTATTTCATTCTATTTCCGTTGCAATAAGAAAATAAAATGATATGAAATATTTATGAAAATATTTCAAATATGATACATGTGTCTACTAAAATAACAAGTTTTTGTATAAGAAAAAAAAACATAAAATAATGATAAAAGAGATTTAAAAAAAAAAATGAAAGATAAGGTAAAACCTTTCCGAAATTAAAGCGCTTAACATTAAAAATCTTTTATGAAAATTGAATAAAAATTAAACACTCGATGAGAAATTGTGATAAAATATTATGTAAATGTGTACGAGAGATAATTGATATTTATAATGTTTTTTTTGTAAAAATTTAAAAATTCAATTTATACCATAGTACGATATTCTGTATTTAATAGAAATAATTACTAAGAAAAAATTGTGAGATGTGTATTTTTTAAAAAATAAAAAAATTATAAGAAAGAGATGGAAAAATTATAGATAAATGGTAGAATTAAAATCAATCCCAGTTCGGAATCGATAGTTTAACGGTTCCTTACATACAGACCCTCAATCTTAATCGTCTAAGATGGTTATAATTCACAGTTTTAAACTACATGTTTACAATTTACCACGGATCGTTACGGTTCAAAATTATTATATTATTATTTTTTAAAATTATAAATTCAAAAAATCATTTGCATGTTGTTGGACAATGATTATTAAGAATAATCATATAGTAAAAAAATTATTAATTAGTTATTAAATAATTAATTAATACATAAAATTATTTACCGGCAAATGATTATAAATTAACTAACAAATAAATAAGTGCTTCTCTTACTAACACTGACTGGATAACAATTATTCTACGAGCTGAAAAGAAGAAGGATTTGTAGAGAGAACAAGAAAAGAAATCATAGAAAATAAAGAGAAATCTACCGTTATCTAGGTTTTACCAAAAAATCAAACTTTATTTAATAATAGAGGAAAATCCCTCAAACAGCTAAATAAACACTTATATAGACAAACCTTTACTAATAATAAGGTAAAACTGCTAAAAATACCCTAAATACAAAAAAAATTGAAATAATTAAAAATAGTAAAATAGATGTTCAGAGCCTCTAAAAAAAGCCCTAAATGATATTTTTAGGATCCAAAATTTGGCGGTTACGACCACCCATTAACAAATCTAAATATTTGAACCAGTTTCGTTTCAAGCCAAACATCGTCTCATTCTAATACTCAAGCAAAAAGTTATGACCTGTTCGGGAGGTCTTCGGGAGGTCGATCATGCATCAGTCACTCCGGGTTGAAAAGAACTCGTATTCGTGTTCATAGTAGCATCATCAGCATCCACCGAATAAGGAGTCAAGTGCTTTACATTGAATACATCAGAAGTCTTCAAGTGACTAGGAAGGCGCAATCGGTATACACATTGTCATTAATCTTATGCGATATCTCACACGGTCCAATCTTTCAATACTTAAGCTTATTATACTCACCCACATGAAAACGATCACGAGTCAATACAACCCAAACAAAGTCGCCAACTTCAAAAAGTACCTTACGACGATGATGTTCAACCTGAGTCTTGTACTTAGTGTTGTTCGCTTGAATAACCTGCTTCACTTGCTCATGAATACCTTAAAGATGCTTGCCCATCTCATCTACTTTAGAATTGAATTGTCCTATACGTGGGATACGGGCTAAATCCAGTATTCTAGATGGGTTTCGTCCATAGACAAACTCAAAAGGATTCAAATTTGTGGTTCTGTTTCTTGATTTGTTATAAACAAATTCTACTTGAGGTAACGCCAAATCTCACTGCTTCGGCTAGTTTTTGTCAAATACCTAAGAAGATTGCCTAAACTTAGATCTAGCACCTCAGTCTGTCCATCTGTTTAAGGGTGATAGACACTGTTAAATTTTAATTGCGTGCCCAAGTTTCCCCATAAGCTCATCTAAAGATAACTGATGAACTTGGTATCACTAGATGAAATCATGGATTGAGGAACGCTATATAAACACACAATCTCCTTGAAGTAAAGATCAGCGATCCAAATAAGATCCATATTCTTCTTACAATCTACAAAATGTGTCATATTTGAAAATCTGTCAACCACAACTAGAATAGAATCTAAGGTTCATTAGGTGCGGGATAGTCCCAATACAAAATCCATACTGACGTCGAACCAAGGAGCTTCAAGAATATCTAAGGGAGTGTATAAACTAACATTGGTAAGAATCCCCTAGACCGCTACCATATTGACACCGAACGTGATACAATTATCCTGTGTGCTATTGAATTTGTTGATTCATGAACGAATATCGAAAATAATCTTCTAGAACCTATTGATTTAAAGAGGAATACTAGAAAATAGAAAAATAATGGTACTACCAAAAATATTATTAAATTAAAAATCTTTTTTTATATCAACCTAAACAATTATTTATATAGACTTCAAACCCTAAGACATAAAGAAAGAAAATAAATCCTAACATATAGACTTCAATTCCTAACTTGTAAAAAGGAAAGAAATCATAACAAAAAGAAAAAAAATTCTTAACAGATTCACAATCCTAAAATCTTTAAATGGACTCAAAATCCAAAATTAAAAAAAGATAGAAATTACTAAGAGTACCCTAATTATCAAAAATAAAAATTATCAAAAATAGTAATAAAAATCTTTAAATCCTCATCAGTCGCTCCAGGTTAAAAAAACTTGTCCTCGGGTTTATAATAGTAGCAGGTGGTAGTCAAAGATTACCAAATCGGAAAAAGTGTGTTGGAGGATGAAGCAGATCATGTCAGAGTTTCGGGTCATGATCAGTAGTTTCTTTGCCTTGTCTTGATCAATAATCATAACAGAAAGAAAATATCCTTAACAGGTTCACAATCCTAAAATCTTTAATTGGACTCAAAATCCAAAATTACAAAGAATACCCTAATTATAAAAAAAAATTAAAATTATCAAAAATAGTAATAAAAATCTTCAAATGCTTCCACATCACATACAGAACATTAGTCTACAAAGTGAGCTACACCACTATTTAACTTGGGCCAATAAAAATTAGCAAAGATAAGGGCCAACAACTTATCACATCCAAAGTGCCCCTCATTATGAAGCTCACTAATAATCTATTGCCTAAGATAACAATCTGGAACGCATAATTGGAATCCACAAAATAGATAACCAACAACAACAACAACCAAACCTTATTCCATTAGGTGGGGTCAGCTATATATATATCCTTTTATGCCATTGGACTTTATCTTCTACTATATCATTATCTATACTTAAATAAAATTTATTTTATTTTATTATTGCTAACCAAGTCTTTTTTTGGTCTTTCTCTACCTCGTTTAATGTCTATACGATCTTAAATGTGTTTCTCATAGTTCTCTCTCAACAAATGCAACTCAGACTTTTACTTTAATAGTCTAATTTCTTATTCTATCCATCATCGTTTGTTCACACATCCACCTTAATATTCTTATCTTTGCAACTCTCATCTTCTGCTCGTGTGCTTGAGTCATAGTCCAACATTCAACTCTATATAACATACTGTAGAGGATGCAATCATGTTTTAATGTGTGTGCCAAAGAGATTAAGTTAGGTTTCATATGACTTTGATGTGTGTTCAAGTCATGCAGGGAATGGAGAAGCACACGGAGATCTCATCTAAGGGCTCGGTCCTTAAGTCGGTGAAGGATGGTGCATCCGATGGACTGCCGGACGAGGAGCAGCAGAGTGGAGCCGAGGAAGCTGACGTCAAGGTAACACAGGATGACATGGAGATGAGCCACGGGCTCGTATGCATCCGATGGATAAAAGCCGACGGAAGAGGGCTTCAAAGGGCGACTCCGAAGAGATGAGAGTGTGTGAGGGACTGCCGGACGAGGAGCAGCAGAGTGGAACCGAGGAAGCGGACTTCAAGGTAACACAAAGGATGACATGGAGATGAGCCATGGGCTCGTATGCATTGATGAGCGTAGATTGTATCATTTATTCTGCATTATTATTGGCTCATCACTGTGATTTCATTACTTATGATCTACGTATTTCATTCCCTCGTATATGTTTTTCAGCATAATTGCACCGTTTTGTTCGGAGATCTGCTCTT
>JBAMIE010000036.1:3203252-3216600 GCA_037177295.1 Kaempferia parviflora | reverse complement strand
ATGGAAGTGAATGTTGGGCTATGTCTCGAGCACATGAGCAGAAGGTGAGAGTTGCAGAGATGAGGATGTTAAGGTGAATGCGTGGACGTACGAGGATGGATAGAATAAGAAATGAGAGCATTAGAGTGGAAGTCAAAATTACATCTATTTAGGAAAAACTTCGAGAGACACGTTTAATATGGTACGGGCAACTTAGATGACCAATAAATGCTGTAGTTAGACGATGTGAAATTATGACAAATACACATATCAAACAAGAGGAAAACCAAAAAAAGACTTGGTTAGCTACAATAAAACAAGATAAGTGTATTTAAGTATAGATGATGGCGTAAAAAGATTCATATAACCAACCTCACCTAGTAGGATAAGGCTTGGTTGTTGGTTGGTAGTAAGTTATTCATTAAATAACTTTGATCGGAAAATTCATAATAAATCTGCAAAAACGAGGTAAAAGAAATTCAGCAAGAACACAATTTTCACTATAACCTCACTGACATAAGACCAGCCTCAAACTGGGTAACCACAGTGAAATTAGCAATCAATAACTCAATAGTGCATCGCTACTAATTCCAGAATGAGTTTTTTGCAAAATGGATGGAGTATTGCTACTTCCATCCATCTGAGATTATTTGTACAATTTCTTATCTCTGATGAAATATTCTTTCCCAGATAAATTGGAATTGGTTAATTCATATGTCATCCAATACATCATGTTTGTTAGAATTTGGATTGATGTGTTTGAAAATAAATTATAGGCACAGGAAATGGATACAAGATCTAAAATTCAAATATGATTTTCAACCATGTAAAGTATCATGACCATAATAGTGAACTGGTAGGAATATTATAAGTATGATGAACCTCGGTTGTGGGTTTCATATGATTTGCAGTATATATTTTTGCTACATCCATGTCTTTGATAGTATTTGCATATATAACTTAGTAATTATTTGAAAATGGACTTAAGCTAGGTATAATTTGAGTTTAAATGGCATAAATTTGGTTCATAGGGTTTAGTTTTCTCTGGCATGGTATCAGCTTAAACAAAGGTTTGTATTGTTTTATATGGGTGATATGTTGGCAACACAAGTAAAACATGTAATTTTCGCGTGTCAATTAGTTTCAATTTTGCGTCATATGCAAAATGGTAATTTCACCCATGCTAACCCAAATAGAACAGAATTTCAAACTACGGCGAGGATTATGTTTGTCGCTCAAATGTGGATCTCTAACTTTACTATGTAGTTGATGTAGTAAATGGATACATGTTGCTGAGAAAATTGTTGGTTTTAGTTATTGGAATTTTCTTACCTACCTTTTATTAGAACTTCTCAGAAGTATCTCAGGCACATCTGAAAAAGACAACTAATCTTTAATATCTCTGAATGTTTTTGGTATCATTTTATCTCACAGATACTGCAATTCTTAAGTGATCAGCGTATCAGTCATATCTATTCAAGGATTAGTGAATACTGTGTTAATTGCTGAAATATTGATCTGTCTTTCTGTGGTTGATATTCTACACGAATAGATGATCTCGTGAAAAAGTCCACTGGAGGTTATTCACCACAACATTTTTTGTCTTACAAGTCAAATATAAATAAGAAATTTTCTGAAAAAATGCCTTCAGTTTAAAACTTATGCAATTCTCTCTTCAATGTTTAGATACTTGAACCTATCCACTAAAAACTCTGGATTTAGTCTACATTTCAAATAAGTTTTCCATTCACATATCCAATTTTCTGAGAGATATTGTGATTTCCTCTTCGAGGAATAATCAGTTTAAGAGACCAAAGTATTCTGGCAGTTGTGACAACTATTACTTTATGTCTCTGACTTCAGTTGCATGATTTTATTTAATATTTCTTTTTAGTGACACATCTGATTTTTATATAAAATGTAATTTTTGATTAAGATGTGTCAGTTTTCTAAGCGAACATCTTTCTTCTTCTGTCCTTAAGGTTTATGGTGCATTTAGAATGTATGTAAAAATGCTTCTTATGTGGGACTCAAGAATCCAGATAGATGGTGGGGGCAACAGTGAAGTTTCTACATCTTTGCTTGAAGCTAGAAATTTAGTAGTCCTCAGGGTAAGTTTTTTAGCACATTTATTTATTCAGTATAATTTAGCATTCTGCTTCATTCTTCCCTACCAAGAAATGGATCTCTGTCAGCACAATTCTGTCATCTCCTCAAATGCGAACTTGGGTGTTTACGGTCAAGGGCTTCTCAAATTATCTGGGCGTGGTGATGAAATCAAAGCACAGAGACTTTTTCTGTCATTGTTTTATAACATCGAAGTAAGTTTTTTTTTTTTAATTTATGTTTTTAATTCGTATTGGCAACTTACATCATTGAACAATGATTTTATTTTCTTATGACGCTTCATTAGTTTCTAGGCTGTCAAAATGTTGCATGCTCTAAGAATAGTGGAATTATATGATATACATCCTAGAGAGATTTGTTTAGCTGTATGACTAAATTAGCGGACAGTACTTTTCCTAAAAAGCCTTTCTAGTGTGGCTATTCAAAGATTTTCTTCATAAATGGAGTAATGATGGAAATATTTACATTTGAATGACTTGTTAAAAGTTCAAGTTCCTGTCCTGGTGTTGTCTATGGTGTCACCAATAGTAGCTAGATAACCTCATTTTTATTAGTGTATGTGTCCGCTGCTTTATCTCAAATGTGTTTTCACTAATTAGGAGGGACCTTAACTCAGTTAAATATTTGATGTTCCTGTCAAGATAGTTCACAGTATAGAATCTCTTACACATGTGAGCTATGGAGGTTTAGAGTTTGTTCCACTACATTGCGACTGTGGTAACCCCTCTCTCCTTTTGCAGCTTTTGCTAGAAAACTCTAGGTTTATAGCAGTGTTTAAAATTTCATTTCGTGTCGGGCCGAATGGGCGAAACTTACTGTTCCACCCACACATTGAAACTGGCACCGACACTCAAATGGTTCCGAAGCCCATGGACGACCTCATAGGTGTCGCGAGAGCCCTGCGACGCGAGGAGGTGTCATGTGAGGCCGACGACCGTTGCGAACTCGCGGCCACGACGAACTCGTCGTGCGAGCCTCGCGGCTGCAGCGAGCTGGTTGCGTGAGCCCTACGGCCGCGGTTGACTCGTTGTGCGAATCCCACGGCGGTGGCAAAGCAGCGAGGTGAAGACGACGACGGCGAGGTAAAGGCGACGACGGCGGAATCGCGAGAAAAGGGAGAAAGAAATTATGTTTTATAAAATGTTTTAATTAAAATTATTATATTATATATATAATATCTAATTTCTAATTATTTATTATAATGCTATATTATATAAATTAATATTTTTTAAATAAACTGCTAATTAATTAATATAATTATGATACATATTTTTATTAAAAATATATAAAAAAATTAAAGTAAAAAATAAATAATTTATATAATATATAGTTATATAATATAGTATCGAAACTCTATCGGCACGGCACGATACGATACCGAAACCGTATCATTCCGGTTTAGGCCTGAAACCTCGGTACGGTTGAGATTTTAAACCTTGGTTTATAGTAATACAAATTTCAGTGTATGTGCCTTTATTACCTTACTTCAGTGACTTGTAATTTACAATCCTTTTTCTCATCTTGTGGTCATCTGTTAAATTTTGGAACTTGATCATTTTGATTTCTTACTCTCGTTCATATCTAGTTAAATGAACTAGTTCCTTCATGCTGTGAATGATTACAAGTATGGTCATGAATTAAATACTTGTTATGATACGATAAATGATTACAAGTATGGTCATGAATTAATGTCCTCATCAACTGAATGTGTGATAGTTACTATCATATCCAAGTATTTAATTCATAGTTGAAAGTTGCCACATATGTAGTTTGAGAAAATATGATTTTGTAACCATGTATATCCCTAAAAGGTAGGTTGAAAATATTCCATATGATCGCATAGCTAGTTCATAAAAGATTGGTTAGTTTTTAAGAAAAGTTATTAGGATAGTTAAGTTTTTTTAGAAAAATATCTTATTTTTTGAAGAATAAGTTATTTTATCAATTTATAAAAAGCTGTTAGGATCCATGTATTGGAGAAAATTTTGAGTTAATACAATTTTCACTTTCCATCATGATATGGGACTTGATGATGAGTTCATAGCTCTTTAATCTCTTGTTGTTGTTATTTTAATTTATCTCTGCTATCTTTTTTGCTCCTGGTGCAATTATATTCTAAATCTTTCAAATCTTAATTTGTTTCTGTGTCACTCATATACCTTTATCCACGCTTACTAAGTCACTTAATCTTATTAAATTTCTTGATTAACTTTCCTGCATCACTCCCATCATCTTAAAGATACCATTAAATTCCTCTCTTCATATTTCTTCTTCTCTCTATCCCAACGAGATCTTTCTTTTATTTTTGCTCGAACAACGTGCTATTTCCTCCATAGCATCTCTTTAATTCCTCTTCCAGCTTTGTTCTTCCAACGGCAATACAACCACTTCCCTTCTTTGAGATCCTTGGCGCCTTTGGCATCATCCGTCTCTACCATTGTATGTCCTCTATTATGCTTTTGCTGCTGTGGAGCCACTGCCTTGCCTCCTAACTAGCGCCCCTCATTCCTCCAAATCAATGACATCGAGCGTTGGATCGAAGTTAAAGTGTTGGATCGACATCAACTTTGACATCACTCACATTGTACGACTTTCATGCCTCATTGATCTTTCTGGTCAAAGCCTGTACCTACAACATGACTTGAAATTTTGAACCTTGGTGCCAAGTGGTATTAAGTTTTGGTGGTTTACTAGAATGATATGTTTCGACCATTTAGTTTGGCACGGTACGAGATTCAAATCATGGATATAATAGTGATAGGAAATGATAATAAGGAGAGACAACCTCTAAGTTAAGTCGGTGTTTGGCAAAGGAGTTTGAAATCAAGCATTAGGAAGTTTGAAATATTTTCTTGGGATTGAGGTGACTCACTATAAGACATTTTATCTCCCAGCATAAATATGTATATGTCTCCTTAAAAAAATAGGAAAGATAATATGCAAATAGCTCACAGATATTACAGTATCTCAATGAAACACTAGGAAAAAAAATTTTGTTTAAAGAAGAAACAAGAGAGTAGGTTGATTTGTAAGCTTTAGGTAGCTACACACGGACAACTTTCAAATATACTTACTAATGGGTTAAGTTGTTTTAAACTGTTGTCTCAAAGTTAGGAATGATAAACACTTATTGGGTTAAAAAAATTCCATAAATCATTAATCATGATTTCATAAATTAAGAGATATGATAGCATAGCTAGTTTCAATAAAAGGTCTTCAAGTTCTTTAAAAAAGTTTGTTAGAGTTTTTATTAGTATAATTAGAGGTTTTATTAGAAAAGTAAGATTATATTTTATGAAGAATAAATTATGTTATCAATCTATAATAAAGGTTAGGATCCATATAGGATTTCATATATTGAAGTATAATTTTCAACTTCCGTCATGTACTCATACAAAAACTTGTTACGGTAAAATGCTAAGATGAATGAATGAGTTATTAACATGGAATAAAAATATGTAAAAGCAATTGACACTTTAAGATGAAAAAATGGGAGGAAGTATTTTTAGTTGATATGAATATGTTTTTAGATGACAAATAAGTTCCATAGTTAGAAGTGTTGAATTGATTGGAGTGAAAAGGGCAAGGGGTAGATAAATGCAAGAGAAAATATTAGTCAATTCAATAAAAATGGTTTAATTAATTTGTATATTATAAGGGATACAATCTTGTGTTGGTGTAATATTATTTTTGATATAACCTTGAATAGAGCTTAATGTGTCTTGGTGTCGACGCTGACAATGGTGGTGTTTTGAATTTTTTTTTCTTTGATGATCTTTAGTTTTTTTGGAATGGATCATGCTCTATCGTCCACAAATTTAGAGCAAATCATAGGAAAAATGGGCATTAAATAGTAAATTGAAGATGTACATCTGCTAGTTTCTTTTTTTTTTTAACTTTTAGCTATTTGTGGAAAGAGATGAGAAGGTTTAGATGCATCCATGAAAAATTGAAGAATGTTATTGTTCTTGAAGGGTCATGTGCAACCTTATGAGACTGACACTAAATAGTTGGGATTATACAAATCTTTGTAATTATTGAAAGTTTGAAATATGCCACCTTGATGCATCCATATTCTACTAGTCCCATATCCTGTATGTTGATGCTTCGCATAACTACAGAAGAATTTGTTTGATATTTGGAATTCATCTAGTGCTCATTTCATTTGCTTTGTTTGGCCATCTAAGTTGCCTAAAATGTTCTAGGAGTGGACATGGTAATAACATAGGTGTATCAGTTAAATTGAGAGGCGTATATGATACTGCTAATTTCTGTACTAATAACAATTTGAATAGGAAAATATGATCATTACTGTATGATTGAACCACTTAAGTCAATCAAGGATCACCGTTGCTCCAATTGGTAAATCTGGGACATGTTTTGGCCTTCTGTCTTCATCATGTTTGACATTTCCTTTAATCCTGTAGATGCTACTCGCTGCTTAGCATTTCTAATCCAGCATTCCGTATTCATCATCTATTTCTTTTCTGAGCAGGTTGGGTCAGGTTCATTATTACAGGCACCATTAGATGAAAATGTGGAAAGCAGTTTGTAAGTTTAAATGTTGATTATCATCTGTACATTACAGACTTGGAAAAGTTAGCAATCAATTTTCTAATTTGTTTTTGTTTTGTCAGGGTTACTCAGTCACTATGTGAGAGTCAAACATGCCCAAAAGAACTACTCATGCCTCCTGATGATTGCCATGTGAATGATTCTCTATCTTTAACTTTGCAAGTAAGATATTTGAAACTTGGCATGTGATTGATTGACTACTTGTGTCTTTTGCTGTAGAATGCAAATTACAATCCTTCTAGAGAAAATAGAGTTAGTTGAGCGTATTATTCTTTCTTTTTTTCTTTCTCCAAGTTGGTAAAAGCCTAGAGATGTTTTATGCATTCTGTTACACACTTTCTACATGGTTATGGTCAAAACACAAGGTTGCTTATCTCTTTTGTGGCACAGTGAGAATTGTTATGTTATTGGTATTAAAAATCAAGATATTAGGTTGGTAGTTCCAGGTGATAGGCAGTATGCAGTCATTCTACTACCTAGGCAGTAGGCGGGTGCCTAGGCCAATCAATATTTAAATAATATTAAAATATGAAACTGAAAAAAATTAAATTGAGCAAATTAACAAGTCATTATTGATAAATAAACATTAAACACGTAATAACGACATAATTTTCATATTTCACATTGAAACCAAGAATATAGAATTCAATAATTACCATATAAAGCCCCAAGTAGATATCATCTGGTGTTTGGCCATTGTTCTTACTTGCTCGACATAGGTGTTCCCTGTGCATCGGCCTAAAATTTTCGTCTAGTGCGTCAAGATAGCTTCTCCACCTCTCCAGCTCAGAGATCCCCAACTGCATAGGTTGTCTGTAGGATAATTTGGCACAAGTTCCTGCAATTTTAGGTGTCTAATTGTTTGGATCTCGGACATTCATGGAATTGTCAAATTTATGCCTCTTCTCATTTGAAAGTACAAAACAAAAAGATGAAGACATTAAATGCACAATAAAAACCGAATGAGTTAAATTGTAGCGATAAGCCAAAATGCCAACAACAACAAAAGCTTTATCCCACTAGGTGGGGTCGGCTAAAGCCAAAATACCACAACCTAGAAATCCCAGACTTGAGAGTGAACTGAGGATTGAATATGTTAAGTAAAAGTAACAAAAAGTGAAGAACTGGATCATTATGATAGCAAAATAAAACTAACAAAATAGAAGAATATAACATGCATTCCATATGCCTTGGAATGATGGATAAATTTGTTAATTAATGCCAAGATACAAAGTGATACTGTAGATGTGGTGTAATTGCCAAGGCATTTCCAGTGGTCTAGAGATATCTAAAATCTTGCACAAGATTCTTTTTTGTACTAATAATATAGGCATAGTTGCATGTATTGTTATTCACACTTCAGGATAGTGCATATGTTTTATCACATATGTAGTGAATGGTCTTGCGGAAGGCAAATGATTATCAAGCAACTTTCGGGACCTTTGAATGTTAAATTATTATTAATGATTGTAGTTGGCCAGTAATCTGCCCCAGACTTTGCTCATTATGTTAAATTGCAGTTTATTGAAAGTAATGCTATTGCTTGGATACCTTTCATTTAGTGATTTACAGTTTATTTTATTTTCTAGATCTGCCGTGTCGATGATCTTACTGTCAGTGGCATTATTCGTGGTAGTATCATTCATATTCATCGTGCAAGGACTGTCACAATTGATACAGAAGGCATTATTAGTGCCTCAGAGTTAGGTGATGTAACCTTTTTATATTTGGAGGTGTTACCAAAAAAATTTATAATGCTTTACCTAGCTGTTTTCTTCCCAGTGCACTCTAATTAAATTCTTCTGTTTGTTCTTTTTCTAATATCATTCTGTCATTAAATTCTTCTCTAGGTTGCAAAGAGGGAATTGGAAAGGGAAAGTTCTTAAAATATGGAGCTGGAGGTGGTGCTGGACATGGAGGGAAGGGTGGATCTGGATTTTATAATGGCTTGCTAATTGATGGTGGGCGGAAATACGGTGATGCAGATCTTCCTTGTGAGTTAGGAAGCGGAAGCAGTGGATCGAGTGAGTCTCTAGTAAATGTGGCTGGAGGAGGAATGATAGGTATCTTATATTTATTACATTATTTTTTGGTTTTGTTTCTGTTGGTGTTGGTACAATGTTATTGTCAAAGTTCGTCTTGCCAACTGATTCTTGTTGATATGTTTTTAAAACATTCATGCAAGAACTATTAAAGCTACTAGCTATAAACTATTTAGTTCTCTTCTGATGGTCACTAGTCAACAAAGGAGCTCGATGGGGACACTAGGGTCATGTTCTGGTACTGTCACAATCAAGGTCTTTGGTGTCATTCTAGTGTCAATTTTGGCTACTTGTTGAATTGAGATCAATTTGGTTCTAACTGATGCACCATGTATTGGTATGAGGTGGTGCCATTTTGACAGTGACTTGGTGGATGGAGGAAGATTAAGAAGATAAGGAAAAGGAATGTTAAGAAAAAAAAAAATACCTGTTGTTCCTATCTTCTAAGGCTTCCACAATGGTTGCCTTTTAGGATTTCGCTAGAGAAATCAGTTGGCCACCCTTCCATGCTGTTGGGAACACATGCAGACTTCATTTACGTCCCCAGGCTGAGATTGCCTGCACTTAATCATCTGCTGACATAAAATTGATGCGTTGGCTCTGATTTTGATCTTGTCTTCATCTTAGACTGGTTAACACCAAGACCTTGACCCTTCGCAATACCCTGCTACTTAACAGCAATTGTCTAGATATCCCATAATTTCAATTCTGGCAATGTAGGTTCTGAATTAACTATCTTATTTAGTGCATCCTTGGTTATTACAATCACTTGCACAATAAGTGAGGATCATTTCATGACTTATAGGTCACAAGGAAGACACAAGAATCATTAGACAGCGATTTGTTGCGGGTTATATTTTCTTTTTCATGCATAATAGTAGGATAGATCTTAAATTTTCATGTTTTGCTTTCTTTGCAGATTAAGAACTTCATTTTTCTGTTTTCTCTTTTCTCCAATTGACTCACTGTGATGTTCTATTAGGGATTGCAAGACCAAATTCAGATAATTATGAACTAGTAAATTGTTTGCAAGTTAAAATCAAGGTATCAAATAACATTGTGTGTTGGTCAACATGGGCGAAATATTTAGGTGGTGACCTTCCGTGATGATAACACACCCGAGGGGACCTCGAGGCACACAAATTGGCTGCAAGCACCACAACATCATGTGAATCTTCCATGAGCATTGCAAGGTCGGCGCAAGTCTTTTGCCAGAGACTCAACCTTTGAAAATAGTGAATAACAAACTTGACCCCCTTTTATGATGGCTATGCAACAAAGGGGAAGTCATGAGACTTTTGAGAGTGTCGCAAGATCTATGTGAGTTGTTTGTGGGTGGCGGACCTCCATCAAACCTCACTAGCAACTTCATCTCCAGGCTTTCAACACACCTTTGGACACTCAGCGATGCACCGAATGTTCTTCCTCGTCTCCTTCCCCCTTCTCTTGTGTTCGTCACACACTTCATCACCAACAATGCACCTAATCTTCTTCTCTCTCCTTCACCACTTCTCCTCTTTTGGTGTTTGATACTCTCTCCAACACCGACACTCAGTATAGGTGGCACATCTTGTGCCAGTTACAGTCTGAATCCCTAGTTTAGGTCAAGATTTCATACCTTTGTTAAAATGCATATTCAAAGCCATTATACATATTTTCTTATCCTGTCATGTAATATATTTTTCCCTTATGAAAAAATATATGGCTAAACAAGCACCTCTACATTCACACAAATGGGATGTTGCTGGATTTTCTTCATTGTAGTTCCTATTCTTAGTTTTAGTACCTAAATGGAACTAATCGTTCCTCAGTGTTCCCAGATTTTGAGACATAGGAAATGATCTCTTGGTGTTAATTATCCATACACATACTAGATCAGATTTTTATTCTTAATGTTTGTGTCTTTAATACAATTTATTTATTTTAGTTATGGGCTCCATCAACTGGCCGCTTTTTAGTTTAGAGATACATGGTTCTTTACAAGTGAATGGTCAAAGCCATCGGGAATCATCAATGAACTATAATGCAACAGTGATGGGTGGTGTTGGTGGTGGTTCTGGTGGTACAATACTTCTCTTTCTGCAAACTCTTATTCTGGAGGAAAATTCATCATTATCAGTAGCTGGTGGGAATGGTGGACCTGCTGGTGGTGGGGGTGGGGGTGGTGGAAGAATTCATTTTGATTGGTCAAATATTGCTACTGGAGAAGAATATGTTCAAGTTGCTTCGGTGAATGGCTCCATTATGTCAAGGTATGACTAGTTCTTATAATGCTTCTGGTGAAGTTTAATCTTATATGATGTTCCTCGTCCTGCAGCTCAAATTCTTAGCCTACGAATTACTCTTTTAATATGATATTAAATTTCCTGTTTCTCAATCTGTTTATGTTGATGTAATAGATTTCTATTGTTGTCTTCTTCGTTGCCAAGAATATTATTTTATCTATTCATTGCTTCAATTTTCTAGCTTCAGAGAGATTGGGGAGACAATGAAGTTTATCAGTATCCTAGGGACTTTGACCAGTGGTTCGGATCACCTTGATCTTTGCATGGAGTGTTTAACAAATGCATAAAATGTTTTTGTGGAGTAACAAAGTTCAGAACACCTTGTTTTATAAATTCATCTAATTCACAGGTCAACTATAGAGGTAATATTAGTTCAAAATCAATTTTCATAAACTTGACTACGATCTCAGATAATTAAGTGATTGAACTCTAATGGATGCTTCTCCTTTTTATTTTAACAGCAAAGAAAAGAAGCTAGATTCTCCTTAACTATTTGTCAAAACACACACCTAATGATTGAAGACTCATTAAACTTGGTACTTTTTGCTTGAAAGAGTGGGATGATGAGTAGGAAGATAGAAAGAGATACAGTATTTATATACTTGATAAAAGAAAACATTGTTACTGGTTCTAAGAACTGATTGAGGATTCCAGTACCAACCAATGTTTGGTATGATATGATGATGTGTATTGTACATGTCCAAGTAGGAAACAAGACAAATTTGATGCGTTGTGATTGTGCAATAGTTAATGGACCAGGCAATCCCGGAGTTCACATTGCATGTATGGATCATGTCTTCCAGATTTGGTAGCTTCTCCAATTAGGAGTGCTTAGGTATTTCAATAATTGTGTAGTTTGGTACGATTCTATATTTTCAAGTTGTAGTCATTTTATTTCCCAAGTTTGAATCCAAGGTAAGTAGGTATTTTTAAATCAACAATATTTTGTTGATAAGTTTTCCATTCTAGAAGCTTGATCTCTCATGTTTGTCTCTTTTTGTGGTATGGTGTTGTGTCAATTATTATTAGAACCAAAATTTAGTGGTTCTGTTCTATACTTTCTTTTTCAACTGGATTCACATTTCCATTCTCATGTTCACATACCTATGTAACCCAACAATGTGTCTAACGTCACATCCCACCTCTTCACCATTCATAGTCGACCATGTTACTAACCCTTTCCACCACAATCTCCATCTTTCACCATTTTCAACTTCCAATTCCTATCTATAACCGGAGGCTCTTTCTCCCACATGGCCCTCAACCTCACCCTAACCCTCCTTTTCTACCATGCTTCATCACCTCACCATGTTGTTGTATAGTAGTTCCTTTGCTTTCCTCTTCAACGTCCAACACCACCACTGTTGGCTCTAGTTTTTTTATAAGTAAAATAATATAGCACAAACTAGGAGTACAAGAATTGGCCTTTATCCGACATAGTGTCAGATCCAAGTATACTCCTAAAGACCGATATACATGAATTTGCACTCCTAAAAATTCTCATTGTCTAATTGTCTCTCACTAAAGAAACTACTATTTCTAGCCCTCTATACGTAATGTATCATTGAAGACAAGGTAGGATGATAACACTTTGTCAACATCATGCTCCTATGATAATACCTCCCCAAAACTCACATCATCCATCAATATGTGGACATCTCCTGTCGCATGTGAAGCCAGTCTCTAATCCACCTCCATAACTCTGCTATAGGGGGTGTATGTCTACATATTGTGCATATTGTCGATCCTCTATGTACTCCTTTGGGCTCTAGTGGGAAGATGCCTCTGTGTCAGCATCTAGAGGGTAACTATATGACTTGGTTGTACATAGGACCATGACTGTCGTCCCTAGCAAACCAATCTGCTGGCCTCTGCCCAGCCTTTGGTGATCCAACAACCGATAATATAAGATCACGTATCTGCAACGCACGCTTGATTAGAGGGGAATCTGTGTGGCCT
This sequence comes from Kaempferia parviflora, assembly GCA_037177295.1. NCBI lineage: Eukaryota > Viridiplantae > Streptophyta > Magnoliopsida > Zingiberales > Zingiberaceae > Kaempferia > Kaempferia parviflora. Next base: position 3,203,633 of record JBAMIE010000036.1, on the reverse strand, counting down.
GGACATCAATTGCCTAGTATTTTTCTCTTCCTCTTGTATTAACTTACATCAATCGTCTCCCATTGTTGGCTAGAGTGTTAGTGCTAGAAGCACTAGCTAATCAAACCTGTGTGATATTGGCAAAGGTTAAGTGATCTTAGGTAGAGTACAAGTCCTAGTTGAGGCTAGACAAAGAAGTTCTGGTCGAGTTGGTCGAGTGGACTGGGTAGAAGTCTTGGCAGATCGAGGATATCGGACAAAAATCCTAGGGGTCGAGGACACTAGGCGGATCGAGATTGAATGCCGAGTAAAAGTCCAAACAAGCCAAGAGGATTGAATGTTTGGCGTAAATTCTCGTGAGAGTAGTGAGGGTGTGTTCCTGTTGAGGGAACAGTAGGCGTC
>JBAMIE010000036.1:3134332-3145620 GCA_037177295.1 Kaempferia parviflora | reverse complement strand
TTATGAACTCACATAGATTAACATATATAATTTATCATCTTTAACCAGTTTAATCAACATGAAGAAACACTTTTTGCCTCAATACTAACACTGTCTCGGTCTTCGGTCCTTACTAGTTGAGACCAAGCATGGTGATTCAACCGAATGCAATTAATTTTATTACTCCTAAACAAGAAGACCGTAGGAAAATTTTAAATTTCAAATATAATTAAAAAAGAAAAGGGAAAACAAATATCAGTAAGTGTCAAACATGAAAAGCTGAAAACATCGTTTAAATAGGGGCAAAGGATGATATGAAAGCAAGACTCTGAAAGAATTCATCCTCAGATGTTCATGATCTGACTCTTCTTCGTAAATGAAATAACTGGTTATGACTGGTACCGTAGAAAAAGGAAACAAAATACCACATCATCTTCCGCACCCAAAGGCAGAATCACAGCACTAGATGAGACAGAGAACATAACCACCTGCCCCACACGGTAAGTTTACAAAAACTTGGATCTGCAATGATCTAGAAAAAACAATTCATGGTATACCAGAATATAGAGCAAAGCCAACAAAAATTTGCATCCAAATCAAACCTTGGTCCGGTGGTTAAAAAGAAGAACTTACTCATGGGTGAACCAAAATAAAATTACAGACCGAGAATCCATTATTAAAAATTCACTCAAGGCACCAAATCAAATGATTTCTCGATCGGGGCAAAGATAATGAACGAGAAAACACAAGCACATCATCTTCCAAGAGAAGCCAATCCAAATAGAAACAACCATCCGAGTAAGATAGGATCGAACGCTCCCCGCCGGCATTAAATCACAAATTTAAACAGTAAAGAGGAAAGCTTTACATGCTTCCAGGTCAGCGACGGTCTGGAGATCGTAAAGCTACTATAGGCTTTTATCGGGGAGCTATGCCCATCCCACCTCGTCCGGCGTGGCGACCATCACAACGACGACTCTCCTATTCCTATTCCGTCGTTAGATAAAGGCGATCAGGAGACGAAGTAACGCAACCGCAATCGGTATCTCCGTCGGGGCTTCAATGGGCAACGGCCTCCAGTGGATCTGATCGGCCGAGGATTTCAGCGAGGGGGAGGATGAAAGAAGCGAGAAGAGTCGAACGGAGGACGGAAGACGCGAGAGAGAGAGGAGAGAGAGAGAGAGGGGGGGCAAAATCGACACGGGCATGGAAGTGAAGACCCTTCTCCTCCGCTACCATCCAAAACCTAGAAAAATTGCAATAAAATTTTAAAAAGACTTGTGCGAAAAAACACAAATGTTTCTTTCAATATCGACGGCGACCAATCCTCATTCTACAACGTGTACGATCATGATCCAATCGTACGTCCAAAGCGGGTTAAAAGAAGCGTGAGGAATCCGATGAGAGAAGCCTAGCATGCGCGTCAGGATTCGAGATTCGTGCTACGATGAAAAAAATCCCGATCTGAAATCTGACGGCCGTGATAATACTGTGCGTACGGCTTCTCCACGTCCGTCCGGACCCGCTCCTCCACCCATGTGGGACATCGGGTCCTTTCGCAATGTCCAATCAACGATAGGTACGAGACTGGGTGCCGTACTCCGCGGAAGCTTCTGCGACACGGAAAAAAAGCTGGACTCGAGTGCGCACCGGATCGTCGGAGGAGCCTGCGACGGCCAGCTAGACGATCGAGACCGTCCATTCGCTGGATTGCCGTGCGGGAAAAGTGGTGATGTGATGGATCGTTGCCGTACAAGTTTCCGATTGGGTTTATCGCTGTGAAATGATTAAACTCGTAATTAAAGGTTACGTGTGATGATAATAAGTATTAATGCTAATCAACCTTAAGTCGGTAACATTTCTATTTTAAATAATAAAGATAATAAATACAACTAATATTAAACCTTCAATATATCCTAATTAATTTTGTCACGAACTTAAAAAGAGATAAATTTAGCTTAAAGGAGATATTTCAAAGTTCAAGGGCCAAGTTAAAATTTAACAGTAGACTCCAAGGTTGAATTTGTAATTTGATCGGAACAGACTGGGCGGTTGGTCCGCACGTGATATATTAAATAATAGGACTATTTAATTAAAATGTCCGTGCTAATTTGATGCGTGGAACATGGCGAAAGAGGAGAATAAAGCTTAGAACAGCTAATTAATTGAGTTGATTAAAACATCATCGTGCAAGTTCAAGTACTTAAATCTTATGGAGAAAAGAATGAGAACAGAGCTTCTGATCTACTTTAGTAGTCCCTTCTTGATTTAAGAAGGTCGGATTCATATATTATACTTCTAATCTGATACAATGATCCTCCTGATCAGACATTAAGAAGGGATAAAAAAAGTGAACTAGAAGATCCACCCTAAAAAAACTCATCTCCACCCTCTAGCTACTTAGCAGTCGGCTATAAATTGACTGCATAATTTATCTTCCTTCACATAACTTGAACACGGACTGTAAAAGACACCTAGGTGAGTGTAATCACATTTTACTATAAAGTACTTAAATCATGTGCCCCAAGCATAGCTGAGTTGGTCACCTCGTGGTAGTATAAAAGTGGGCAAGGGTCAATTTCTAATGAAATCGACGGAACATACTTTCCCATGTAATGGTCTGCTCAGTTTCATAACTTATCTCTCTACATGTAGTGGAGTCAGCCGTGTGGCAGCCCAGCATATGACCTTTGTAAAGAATTACTTAAATCATGTGCTCAATGATGCAGTAGTTATGTCCTTCAAGTTAATCAGTTGAATTTAGCTACTACACACGACAAGAATTTTTCTTCCGTGAGATGATAACTCTAAGAATATTGGCCGTTTAGATGAACATCTGTGAGTGCTTTCCGATTTACCATGGCAGTCAGTGGGAAACATCCGTAGGGTCGAGTCAGTTACCTCTATAATTAGTCAATTAAAAAAGTTAGATATTTGGATTACTAAAAAAAGGTACTTAAATCTTGCATCCAGAATAATAGTGTAGTAGTAGGGCACATTTTTAATTTTCCATACATCTAAATACCGATCACTTTCAGGATTAGTCAGTACAAGTTAAATCCCTAGTGTCAATTCAATTTTAACAAATAAATTTTTCTTAACCAATGGTTGATCTAATAATAATGAGCTGATGGATAATCTACTTATGAGTATTTTTCAATTTAGTTCTAGTGGCTAATAAGAAATTTTTATAAAATTAAATCGATCGTAAAATTAATCAATGGGTATCTAGTGTAAATAAAGAAATACTTTAATCCTAAATGGGTGAGGTAATTGCCCACGTCACTGCTTGTTCGACGCATGATTAGTTTGAGTGCAAATTCAAATATATTTCAAACTTAATTTATGCTTTGACGGATGATGAAAATTTGCTAAAGAGGCCCTAATAAAATACACAGAACTTAAAAGTTAAAATAATTATTTCTTTCCCTTATTTGAACTGTCTTTCATTAATTGCAAAATAGCGTCAAAATTAGGACATTATTATATCTAAAATTATAAATTAATTTCAAAGTGATCCATAATTTATTATTATACTTTTGAATTTTAAATATTATTATATCAAAATATTAAATTTAAATATTATTATATTAAAGTTTTTTTATTAATTTAATTAAAATTATGCTGAGTTCTTCAAAATAATTTTAAATTAGTCAAATCACTTTAAATTAGTTGTACCCGTTAGTAAGCAATTATTAAGTACCGCATAATATTATATTCATTATTACATATTATAACTATTATTCATAATCATTACAATAACATGTGATATTAGACTTCTAGGTCATCGTTGTTGAGCATTTTTTTATTTATCTTGATAATTAATGAAAATTTTTTGTATAACTGGATCGATCACTCCAGATTCGATGTTATCTGGATCATCATTTTTTTAAAATAGCACTGGAACTGTCCCCACGAGGTGCTCAGTTGGCTAGAGGATGACAGATTTATTATAATAAAGCATAAATTAATTTTCGATAGGCATATACCCTTTGAGAAAACTTCTTCTACCGCTTAGTTACTTAACAATCGACTATAAACTAACTCTATAATTTATCTCTCTTATATAATTTGGAGGTTTGGGATTCACCTTTTTTTGTCACGTGAGTATTTTTTTATTTATCTTGATAGTCAGTGAAATTTTTTTATAAAATTAGATCGATCACTCCAGATTCAGTGTTATCTGGATCATCATTTTTTTTTACAATAGCAATGGAACTGTCCCCACGAGGTGCTCAGTTGGCTAAAGGATGACAAATTTATTATAATAAAGTATAGATTAATTTCCGATGGGCATATACTTTCTGAAAAAATTTCTTCTACTCCTTAGCCACTTGACAGTCGACTATAAACTAACTCTATAATTTATCTTCCTTATATAATTTGGAGGTTTAGGATTTAGGAGCGTGAGGTACATCTAAGATGACCATATCACTTTTTGATACAAACATAATAGCAGAAAATTCTCGTCACTGTGATGCCGGTGATGAAGGTAGATTGACATAAGTGTTATCACATTTATACATCTACAGTAATACTGGAATGGTAAAACAGGTAGCGTGCGTTTTTCAAGTAACGTTTAATTCCAATGCATACATTTGTAATGATTGTAGAGTTGGGACGCTACTATCGGAGTCATCACGTTTTTGCATATTTATGAAGATTAATTGGTTTATAAAATCTAAATACTTAATCAAATACAATAGTACAAGAAATAATATATAATATTATAGTAGTAGCTAAAACGAAGGTATTTTCGGATAAAATATATGAACCCCTCATTTGATAATTTTTATAAAAGAGGCTGATGGTTTATTAAATATGGAGTGCCTTCAAATTTTTATCCAATTTGTAGATATACAAGACTTATTTAAATTCTATATAAATATTTAAAAATAATTCACGTGTTTGACGTAACAGCGCTGTCCCAATCACAGGCTAGCACTCTAATGAAAAATGATAACAATAGCGATGGTGGTTTTAAGAAAATAAATTTAAAAATAATTAGATTAACATTGTCATGAAACTTCTGTGAACTTTCAAGTTCACCGTCAAAAAATTATTTCCACTTACTTAACTTTTAACTTCCTAATCTATACTAATTGCCAATTTTATATAATTATACCTAATTAAACCATATATATTATTTTAGATATTTTATACCTAATAAAATAGGTTATGTATTTTGATAATTATATATATTGATCTCATATTCATACCTATAATGTTGTTTGATCTATTATAGATAATACTAAATTGTATAGAAAATATACTAGATTTTAATTTAAAAGTACTGAATTTAGTAGAAATTATACATTCTTGTGGACTTTTTATACTTATATTTTGTCACGTACCTTTAAAAAAATATGTGCGCAGTTAAAGTGTCATATATATTTGGTTTTGTATATTTGATATCTAATAAAGTGGATTATATAACTTGATTAAGTATGTATCTTGATGATGTTGATCGACCTATTATAGATAGTGCTCAATCGAATATAAAATATACTAGATTTTAGTTTAAATGATGTCAAATTTAAGAGAAATTATATCTCTTTTTGGATTTTTTTTATCTATATTTTGTCACATTATGTGTCATAGGATTAGAGAGTTGAAGTACACTTTAAATTTTGCATAAAAAGTAAAAAAAATATTTTTTTTCTCACGTAGACTAATAGTTAACTTTAAACTTTGTAAGAATTAAGATTTTATACAAATTGCCCTTCAATTTTACCACTAAATCCTTCTTTTATTATTATTTCTTTTCTTTCACGGAGAATGAACACACTAGAAGAAAGAAAATAATATACAACTTGTCATTACAAAATTAGAGTATATCTCTTCTTTCATACTTTAATTCAATTTTTTTACCAAAACAATTCTGAAGTCTTTTATTTTTGTTTTTATTTAACGTTTTTAAATTTGTTTATTGCGTCTTTGTTATATATAGTCAATGGATGGAAGAGACTGCAACCTAAACTAATAGACTATTTAAATTTTTTATGTTGGTTGCTTTTGCTTTCTTTCTTTAATTTAAGAAATTAATTAACTTTTGTACCTTTGTTTCTCTGTGGTCCTTGTCGCGGGGCCCAAGAATAAATGTGGAAATAAAGAGAAAAAATAAATCAAGATTAAGAGGAAAATAAAATATTTTGGCCCTGCTTTCTACGACACGTCCGTTTGGTTATATTTCCTATATATATATTACAAAAATATATTTTTTTTCCCTAGGCGGAATAGGAATAAAACTTCAATTTTAGAACTTTTGAAAAATAAAAAAAATCGATTAAAAATAAATAAAGAGGATGAATGTATCACGTGTTTCTTTATTGCATTGAATTACTTAACGTACGTCCTAGCTCCTGAATTTATATTTGCCGTATGCGTACATTAACTAAATCAATCTTATGTCAACCTATCTCGTCCGGAGGATGAGTAAACGGATGAGTAGATGATGACGATGAAAATAGTAGGGATATTGATAAAGGTAGTACTTAGCTAAAAATCTTGAAATGTGTACATCTCTAAAAGGGGGGTGAGCAGTGCGAACAAAGTAAAAAACATGTGAATAGAATATAAAAGACAACGTAAAAAAAGAGACAAAGAGGTAGTCGTACAAGGAGAGGTTAGTAAATTATATTTCTAAAAAAAAATAAGGTTTACATGAAAATGAGATATAAATAGATAATAAAATAATAATCAAAAATTAATCCACCCTTATATCATAATGATTTAATATATATTAACATCCTTCCTTAAACTCACAATGTACTACTAACAAAAAATATTGAAAGTTTGTTAACCAGAAATTGAAAACATACGATGAAATGCCCTTTGGTGAACTAAAATTTACAATTTGCATAGAATATGAGATAAATGACAAAGTGACGATGTCATTCTAATAGTGATGGTGAGTGAAACGATAATAAATCTCGATATGCTTGGTACGCTTATGAAAGATAGAATTGCGATTAATTTGAATCACACTGAAGTTGTCACAATACATAGGGGTAGAGTTCGAGAGAAAAATACTCATATCAGCAAGTAGCCAACGTAATCAAACAATTTCAACAGTAGTAGAAGTCATAACACGATATTCTGCTTCGGTAGAAGAACGAGAGACAACATTTTACTTTTTACTCTTCCAAGAGATAAAAAAATCTCCCAAGAAAATATAAAATCCTATGGTAGATTTACGATATGTAGAATTACCACCCCAATCTGTAGATGCAATCATAATTTTGATGTGTGTCAAAGGGTTTAACTTAGGTTTTTATATTGTGTTGATATGTGTTTGAGTTATGTAGGACTTAGTGAAATACGTAAGGACATTGGTGCAGCCAAATGTGAAAATCTCATCTTATGGCTCGGGTCCTTTAGTCGGTGAAGGATGATGTATCTGAGGAACTGTCAGACAAGGAGCAATGGAGTGAATCCGAGGGAAGCGGACTTCAAGGCAACGCAAAGGATGACATAGGGAGGAGCCGTGAGCACAAGTGCATCTGAGGTACGTGTAATGGATTGGCGGCCGACTAGAAGCCTAGAAGGAGGGTTGAATAGCTTGGTCACCCCCAATTTGTTTCTTTCTACAATTCGTTAGTTGCGTAATGGAAATACAAAGCAAATAGAAATTAAAGCAAAGTAAAGAGAAAGGAAGGCAATGCTAACTCCTTGATTTTTTACTTGTGGAGGTCTCCACCTCAAGAAGAGGTGACTAATCCAAGGGTCCACGCACACACACAAAGCCTCCACTAAGATCCTCCTTCTCGGTGGAGTAAACCTCTCACAACTCACAAGGTGCTTTTCTCTTTTACAAGATGTGAATTAGGGTTTAGGAGAAGATAAGTGAACTTAGAAGCTTGGAGGCAAATGTTCAGGAGAAATCACAGGATAACAGTTCTCATCTTCATGCCTCAAGCTCCCCTTAAATAAGAGGAGAGAGTTAAACACAGAGTGAACTCAGCCCCGACACCAGTCGACTGATTTATACACCAGTTGACTTGTGCAGCTGTTGGACACAGCTAACGATCACCATAAAATTCATGATTTTGTCTGATGGATCGCTAACGGCTAGTTATCAGTCGACTGATGTCGTTACCAGTCGACTGGTCTTCAACCCCGTTGAGCACAGAAACATTCTATGAGTTTCTAAATTTGGCACCAGTCGACTGGTCTTTGTACTAGTTGACTGACACTTCACAATCACTCATACTCATCCTCTCCGGAGTCGCCCTTTGAAGTTCTCTTTCTCGGCCTTCGTCCCTCATATGTACTTGAGCCTGCAGCTCCTCTCCGTGTCATCCTTCACGTTGCCTTGAAGTCTACTTCCCTCGGCTGCACTCCGTTGCTCCTCGTCCGGCGGTCCCTCAGATACACCATTCTTCATCGACTCAAGGACCCTAGCACTTGGATGAGCTTTCCTGCATGACTCAAACACATATCAAAGTAATATGAAAGTTTAACTTAAACTATTTGACACACATCAAAACCATGATTGCATCTACATTCTCCCCCTTTTAATGTGTGGCAATATGTTTAAGTTAAGCATAAATAGTACATGAAAATTAAATAGCAAAGTATAAAGTATAAATCAACCTCCCCCTTGACTTATGCTCCCCCTCAACTTATGCTCTAATTAATTTTCAAACATGGAGAATTTTAAAGTTTCTAACTTAAACTTCCCATTTCTTCCCTTTGACACTAGAAAAAAGATTGCATTAATCATTCATGCAAGTATTTAACTCAATTTTTTTTTTACCAAAATTAAAATTTAAAATCAAACTTCAGAATACTGAAATTGCAGGTACCAGTCGACTGACCACTACATCAGTCAACTGATCTTCATTGATTCAAACACACAGAAACATTCTGCATCAGTCAACTGACATAAGTTGACAGCTCATTTCTGATTTCTGATCCAAAATTCAGAAATGCATAAAAATAATTGTAGAAATTTTGAAAAATCATGAAATTTTAAAAACATATTTCTTTTAGGCTACGTTTGGTATTTTTAAGACGTAATCTATTTTGTAATGTAATCAAGATTACATTACAAGGTTGATTATTTTGTTTGGTATCATTTCAATTCTGTAATGTAATATAATATGGATTATAAAAGTTAATAAACTTTTACAATATGGATTACAAAGCAAATACTATATAATCCGGATTATATTACAATACAAAATTCACTACAATAATATAGTAAAATAGTGACGAATAATTAGCGACGAAACAAAATTTCGTAACTAAAATATATCATTAGCGACGAAAAATTGTGTTGTCGCAAAAAAATATATTTGCGACAATTTTTTAGACTCGTCGCTAATATTTTGGCGACGAAATACGCGTTTCGTTGCTACTAAGTAAAATTAGCGGTGAAATATTTATAATTAGTCGCTAAAAATATAGCAACGAGTAGCGTTCGCCGCAAATATTTGTCGCTAAATCTTCATGCCACGCGTGTCCATGGATAGATTGGTTAATCGATTAAATGTTTGCGGTGAACACTTAAAATAATCGTCACTAAATAATTAGCGACGATTATTGTCGCTGCAAAACCAATTTAATTTGCCGATAAAAGTATTTGCTTCGACAATCAATATTTCGTCGCTAACCCTTTACTGGATGCAAAGTCACAGAATGCTCTTGGATCGATTACGTAATCAATTGGGTGTTTGTGGTGAATATTGTATAATCCGTTGCTAACTATTTAGCGACGAAATATTATCGCCGCAAACCCATTATCATTCGCCGCTACAAGTATTTGCGGCGATAATCAATATTTTGTCGCTAATCGTTTACCGGATGAAAACTCACAGAATGCTCTTGGATCGATTACGTAATCGATTGGGTGTTTGCGGCGAATATTGTATAATCCGTCGCTAACTATTTAGCGACGAAATATTATCGCCACAAACCCATTATCATTCGCCGCTAAAAGTATTTGCGACGATAATCATTAATCCTTTACTGGATGAAAACTCACAGAATGCTCTTACATAGATTACGTAATCGATTGGGTGTTTGCGGCGAATATTGTATAATCCGTGGCTAACTATTTAGCGACGAAACATTATCGCCGCAAACCCATTTTCATTCGCCACCAAAACTGTTTGCGGCGAAATAGAATTATTTCGTCGCTAAGCCTAGTGTTTGCGGCGAATAGAATTATTTCGTCGCTAATGAAATTGTTTGCGGCGAAAAAATTTTATTTCGCCACAAAGATATTAGCTACGAAATAAATTTGTCGCTAATCCTTTAGTTTTGTCGCTAAAATACACTAAAAACCTAATTCTCTCCTTCTTCTTCGCACACCTTTTCTTCGCGTCGCAATTTTCCTTCGCGTCGCAATTTTCCTTCGCTGCCGGTTTCTTCCTCTGCCGGTTTCTCTTCTCCAGTTTCTTCTTCCACCTCCGATTTCTTCTTCCACCTCCAGTTTCTTCCTCCGACACTCCTCTCCAGTTTCTTCTTCCTCCGCCAGTTTCTTCCGATGCTCCTCTCCGTCGTTTTTCTTCTCCTCCATCGGTTGTTCTCCTCCACCGTTTCTTCTCTGAATTCTGCAGCAAAGGTATGTTAGGTATAGGTATATGTTAGGTCTTTTCACAGCTTGTTCTCCACCGCCGGTCTTTTCACAGTTTTTGAAATTTAGTATTTAGAATTTTTGCTCATCTATATCTTGTTTGAATGAATTTTTGCTATAGGTATGTTATGTCTTATTGTTTAGTTTTATTAGTTGTTACAATTTTACTATAGGATATTTTGTTTTTGTTTTGTGCAATTATGTGCAATTAGGATATTTTGTTTTTGTTTCAAGGCATATGAAGTTTGTTTTTGTTCCTTGCAATTGTGTTACCTTTGTTGACCTCAACACGTGAATAATTTGAAATTTTATATATGTGTAATCAGGTTATAAATATGGATAGAAGTTGGATCATGATTGAAAATCGAATTGAGCCTGAATATATAAATGGGTTAAATCAGTATTTAAAAGTGGCAGAGAATTACATGACAAGTTTGAATTTATCTAAAATTCGTTGTCCATGTCGAAGGTGTGATAATTTGTTTCAATATGATTAGATTATGTTCGAGGACATCTTTATAGGTGGGGGATTTGATAAATTATATAAAGTTTGGAACTTTCACGGAGAAGCTGCTACACCATCTAGTAATATAATATTATCAATGAAGAGGAACATAATAGTTTTGAAGAAGATGATTTTGAAGATATGCTTACTGATTTAAGAAATGCAGAAAATATCAATATCAGTGGACCTCAATTAGATGATATTAATGCAGCTGATATTAGA
>JBAMIE010000036.1:3092723-3108858 GCA_037177295.1 Kaempferia parviflora | reverse complement strand
CTCGTCGCCTGCCGCCCGTCATCGGCCACCCAATCGCCGCCGACCGATTGTTGGTAGAGGACAAATGATATTTTTATCATTTTATAATAATATGAATTACATTATTTATAAAAAATAATTGATACTAACTTATGAAATCATCCTTTAATTAAATATTACATACTATACATTTTCAAATATAGTAATAATATAAATTACATTACAAAATTGATTATATTAAAAATATGATTATATTACATCTAACCTAACATAGTCTTAATTACAATACATAACTATTGTAAAATAGATATTTTATCTTTAGTCAACATTAGTCAATACAAATCACATTATATTATAGCAGTTATTAATTATAATTGCTAAACATAGATAATTTATTTATGATAATTCCGTATTATGTCGTATTAATTATGGGATTATAACTGTCATAGTTAATCAGTTATATAGTTGTAATTTTAGAATCTTAGTTTGTACAATTATATATGTAATCCCATAATTATTATAATTGTGTAGCCGTTATAAAATTATTGTTATAATAATAACCTTAAAAATAAGGATTTTTTTTAAGCAAAATATACAGAGATGATGAGATACTTTGATAATAAATGAAAAAGATGCCCTGGATTTCAATAAAAAAAACCTTTTTGATTTTTACTCAAATTTAACCACCCATGTTATTTGAGTTGGCTACGGTCGGTGAATCTTCACCATCTCGGAGACACAACTCGGATTATTTGATAGGAAACCAAACCTTTAGTTTACTTCAGGTTGAGCCATTGTTTTTCTTTTAAATTAGTTATTCAGTTTTTTAAATTGATTATTTTTGAAAATGATTGATCTGGCTTTGTAAAAAATTTCTGCTGACCAAGACGGACTTAGAATCCTAGTTGAGTGTCGGTAACACTGTAATATAACTATTTTATAATCAGTTTAGAATATAAATGATTCAATATTTTTTTAGTTTAGTTTGATGCTAATTAACCGTCCTTTTCAACAAGTGCAGATGAAAAGTACTGAGTCATTGAGCTGGAATTTGAAAGTCAATATAGCTATGGAATTTGAGAAGTTTGGAATATCTTCTTTTGATATATATACTAATTCGGGTATTTAGACCTTACTACTCGATTATTTCTAGAGGTAGACAACCCTTCCTCTGCTCATCAGATAAATTTAGAAGTGCTTGCAACAATGTGCCGCTCATTGTTGAGTTACATATATAGACTAGTTCAATAGTTTTACAGGACATTGTGTACCACTTTACACGGTCGTTACACCAATTTGGTTTGTCAATTGGTTTTACGATACACTGTGTGCCGCCTTGTTAAGCCAATCCGCCAATTAATAGCCTTATCATACTCGAGCTGGTTATTGAACCATGATACTCTGTGAGTCCACAAATCGTCTTTCCGCTACACCATGACCGGGCATAGGTTTGGAGTACCTTCTCTTCTGGATGGTGTAAGATCAAACTAAAAAAATTATAAAAAATCGAATTGAAATATGGAAACTTATATTGTTCCTTGGGACGTAGGATATTCTATCAATGGTGGATCATGATATAAAGTATGTCAATATATTGCTGGACAACTATATGGTGGCTAGGGTATGATTTTTATATATTTGATGCAATAATTAAAAGGGTGTTTGCTCCCATGTGTCAGTACAATTGATATAGATGTTTACTCCTTGGAGTTAATTTTTAATGGATATGTAAATCCCACCTTTTTTTTTCCTCTCGTTTTTTAGTACTTTTACTTCTGTCAACCCGTTAGCCATTTGATCTTTTTAGTTCCCATCTTCATCTATTTTATAGACCCTAAAAATCCTACCATCTACATCTTCTCTTTTCACCACACCTAAAAATTCTACCATCTTCATCCTTTTCATTCCTTATCACCTACGTTAATTGATTAGGAGATTCCGTATCCCGGTCATATCATTCTAGACCGGATCACATGATCTATAAAAAAAATTATTGGGAAAATTTTTCATTGTAGAGATAATACTAGATTTTTTATATTTTTGATATAGTATATTAGGGCTATAAAAAAAATCTCATGCTTAACAACAGGAGATGCCCTCAGTTTTAAGTGGTCTCTTCCTTTTCTTTATTAACGTTTTTTTATGATTTGATTATTATATTTAAATTAAATTCGACTTAATTAATGAGAACTGGGCTCCATTGGATCTCGCGCCCCCAATAATACAGCAGCGCATCGGGAACTGGATCCGCAACAAGTGGTTCATCGATTCAATCCCGTGTGAATCCAGTCATCTCAGTCCAAGTGTGGATTAGGCTTGTAGCAGAAGGGCGTTGGGGGTGCACTGTGAAATTGGGAAGCACGGGATCCACACGAGATGCCCCGCATCCGGCCGTCCAATAGCCGAAAGGATTCCACGCATCCGGCCGTCCAATAGCCGAAAGGATTCCACGGACCCCGTCCTCACCTAATCCGTCGACTAGTGCAGGGCGACAATACGCATACAACGCATACATTTCATTATGCGCTACTTCAATGGTTTCAGCATGAGTGAAGTTTTAGTCCTTTCTTTATTATTATTATGATTATTATTATTATCTTAAATGAAATGATTTTTTTTATAAATTTAAATTAAATTTGGGAAATCAATAAAAAAAATAACTTTTTTATTCATTCTCATATTGAATGTGTCCTCGTTAAAGAAGGATAAGATAAGTAACGCAAAAGAAGTAATAATATATTTTATTTTATGAATTAAAACTAAATTTGAGGAATAGATAAAAATGATTTTTTTTTAAAGAAAACATTCACCATTTTAGATGTTCTAGTTAAGGAAAGATAAGGTAAATTTTGAAACATATTAGACAGAATTTAAAATAATATCTTATTTATAAAAAATAGAATATTGATTAAGAAGCGTTTTCTTAATGGATGGTTGATAAAAAAAATACTAGACGGATGGGTCATCTATTACAAATATTATCCGATTTATTCTAGTAGAAAATTTTCATAGGATTAAGTAAATCATCTCAGGATTAATTAGCATAAGTTGGATAGTCAACTAAAAAAAGATGTTAACTATTCAGTCTTATACATCTACTCTCTTACCCTTCAACAGTATCACTGTTCTCATTATTATCTCTCATCTAAAGCGTATATTGAAATTTTAAATCAATTGGGTGCATTATAACAACTACAGTGTCATAGTACAATACATACATAACATATTCAAAAAAATATTTACACTGTAGCAACTATGATTTCGTAACTACTACAACATGAATTCAATTCTATTCACCTACCATTCACGTTATAGCAGCTATGATTTCATAGTTACTATAATATGGATTTGATCTGCTCATTTAATATTTAAGTTGTAGTAGTTATGAAATTGTAATTACTACAACATGTATAGCAGTTATGTTTGATAAATGTTATCATCGATTTAGAATTTAGACATGAGATAATAATAAAAATAACATCCGATGATAAAATGGTAAATATATATTGTTGTAATAAAAGATAATTGTGATCACTTTCTTTTATAATTTATCCCCAAGTTATATAAAGAGAGGTAAATTATAAGATCAACTTATAATCAATCTTCTAGTGATCATAGGGTGGAAAAAAAATTTCCCAAAGGGTATATACCTATTAAAAATTAACTCTTTAATCTATTATAACAAATCTGTCATTTGGAGCATCACCAATGGGAGCTCCTGCCACCAGTGAGCTAGCAAGAGGGAGGAATCGAAGGGAGGACCTCCCTCCCATGGGTGGGATGTTCCTCCCTCTAACAATGGAGCAGCTCCGTGTATGCGGAGCCGCTCCATTGTCAGTAATTTTTTTAATTATTTTTTAAAATATTTGTTATTTAAACAAATATTATTAGTTAGAAAAAACGTTGTAGAAGAAGAGAAAAAAGAAGACGAAGAGACATTGAACAACGGCTAGTTTGGTAACCATTGTTCAACGTAATTTTTTTTAATTAAAAAATAAATTCTATAAATACATCACAAATTCTTATTTTTTTCATTCATCTCTTCAGTCTCTATTTCTTTCATCCTTTCATTCTCTATTTGTATTCGAGATGGATGAAAATTTCAATACTTCTTTTATAAATCTTCTGAATTCTTTATATGCAGAAGAAAATACATTTTCTCAAAATGCTCGCATTCCTCCAAATGTTCAATATCCTTAATTTTTCTCTCACACGTAATACCGTCCAAATTTTTAAAATATTTCATATGTTCCACAATGTCTTCCAAATTTTCAAAGTTCTCAAAGTAACACTACCCCAACTCCATTTGGTATGTATCCACCGCAAGATGGGTCAACAATGAGCAACCAATTTGGAATGTCTTTCGTATTTTCACTTCTTGAACTATCTGTCATGTTTTTGAATGAAGCAAGAAGAGCTCCTATAATTTAATTATATATAAGAGCATCCATAGTCGTGGGGTACTCTTGGAGTGATTTTTCGTTGCTACATTCGCGTCATATCAAAAGTAAAGAATCATATATATCTCTCCACTGTCAAAAAAAAAAAAAAAAACTCTCAACAACTTCTTCTTCATCGGTCCCACATTTTTTCATTATATATTTCTATCTCTCCTTTGTATTTTACCCTATATATAATTAAATTTTTATAAAATTTAAATCTATAAATTACTGAATAATATTAATAATTAAGATAAAATACACAAATATTACCATACCTTATTTTATTTAACAAATAAAAGATAATTAAAAAATAAAGATGAAGGAGCGGCTCTGCAAACGCGGAGCCGCTCCCTTGTCAGAATGAAGAATGAGAGGGAGGTTCTTCACCTTCATCACGTCCTCCATGGGAGCTCTAAAGGAGTTTCTATTGAAAATGCTCTAAAATAAAATATGAATGAGAGATAAAAAATATATATAATAAAAAAATATATATGAGATTCATGAAGAAATTATAGAGATTTTTTTTAATAATATAGAGATATATATAGTTTTTTATTTTTGATTTAGTATAGATATAGTAAGCAGGAGAGGAGATTTTTGAAAGTGTTTAAGACTGTAGATGCCCTTACAAAAGTGACGACTATGGACGGTTTTTTTAGGACTCCCGCTCGCGTTCTTCCGTGCGGACACCACCACCACATTCATTTCTATGCGGTGCTTCCGCCTCATGCCGCCTCGTCGCTCTCTCGCTCTCCTCTGCCGCTTCCGCCCTAACTCTCTATAAGTACTGAGTCGTGGCCAAGAGGAAAGATCGCCCGGAGATATCGAATCGAATAGCAGTTCTGCTGTTATTTCACATGCAACAGAGAGGAAGGACTTACGATCGCCGATCTCGTAGCTTCTCTAGGTCTCGCCTCGCCGTAGAGGGATCTTAGACATCTCCTACATCAACCCACAAGAGGAAATCGAGATCTGAATCGAAAATCTATGGGTTCAATTACCACTGCTGTCGCCGTCGATGGTAAGATCGTAGATCTGTCTTTGAGTTAAGCAGATTTGAGTTTCCTGTTTCTAAACCTCATTTTTGTTGATAAAACCTATCGATCTGACTGTTGCGACGTTGTTAATTGGATCCGTGACAGGGGAAATGGAGCGCGAGGTACAGAAAAGCTACTGGACGGAGCATTCAAAGGATCTTACCGTGGAGGCAATGATGCTCGACTCCCATGCCTCTGAACTCGACAAGGAAGAGAGGCCTGAGGTATATTCAGTATCTTCCTTATGCTGTTTACGGATGTTTCTTTAGTAGTTGTCAAATGGCATTGGCGGCCTCGAGTATTCGATACTCTCATCCATCAAAAACTTGGATCATTGCTCGAGTTGAAAAAATAATAATATAAAATTTTTTATTCGATATTATATACCCACTATCAATGTTGGATTTGGACCTGAACCGGCTTTGACAGTCTGAGGACTTGCACAAGAACAAACGCTGAACTTTAGGGCTTCAAATATGCAGTATGATCTTTTCAGATTCAAAGCAAAATTGGACTAAATTCTCTTGAATCATTGTTCTGGACTAACCCTTGCGAAAAGAAGCCACCTTTTTATGATTTGAACTTATCAATGAACAGAACTGCCAAAATTATTATGGGATAGAACATAGAACAAGAAGACGCTTCATCTTAAATCTATTAAAGCATAAAGTTGGAGCCAACAGACATGCTACATGGGAAGCATTTGAACTTTCTCTGTTTTTATTCTTGATTTCTCCTATATGCCTATGAAAAAAGATGGAGGAGGGAGTAAAAGGAGAGGGAGGAAGAACAGAGGTAGGAATAAACATTGTAATGAAATTGACTAGGTAAAGCAGAAGTAGTGTATCATGGTGACGGAGTATCTTATGGAGGTGTCTTTATATGATTTCCCTAATTCCTATCTGAGAGCTTCTTTTAGGTGTCTGATCCGAATTTCAACTATTGATGATTACTTTTTTATCAATTAATCATTAATGGCCGATTTTGATTTTGGCTCGGTGGAAATCCTGTCCGAGGTGATATGCTCATGGTGGACTAAGTGAACGCTTGGTAGACATCTCTATGAGGAAATATAACAATTAATAATAATAATCAAGTCTATTCCATTAAGTGGGGTCAGATATATGAACGCTTGGTAGACACCACTATTTGTCACTCTCCATCTCTATGAGGAAATGTGGTTGAAAAAAGAGGAAGTAGACAGAAAAAGAATAGGAAGTTGAAGGGCAAAAGAAAATGATGGGAACAGAAAATATCTCACAGAAGAATAGGGAGAGAAAAACACAAAATGGATGCTTCAACAACTGTGCCAATGAGGGCTTGCGACTGAATTGTTATTTACTGAGGATGCTTGGATCTTTGCATTTGTGGCACTAACAAAGCCACTTATTTCATATGCTTCTTTTAATATTTCGTCAGCACTAGAAACTTGTAGATCTTTTTAAATCGATTTTAGTTTTATAGCCTAATCTATCAACCTAAGGCCCATATGATCTCCATGACAACCAATTTTCTTTAGTTTCTTTCCTTTTCATTAAGTTCTCTGCTGAATATCTACATTTTATTTGATATTTATGATTTTGCAATAAGTTCTAGTATTTCTACTCATTTTATCTTCTCATCCTGCAGGTCCTGTCATTACTTCCACCGTATGAAGGAAAATCGGTCTTGGAACTTGGGGCTGGTATTGGTCGTTTTACTGGTGAACTAGCTAAAAATGCTGATCATGTTCTGGCCTTGGACTTCATTGAGAGTGTAATCAAGAAGGTATGTTAGGCAATTTTTCCCATCAAAACAATATTGATTAAATGCCTTACAGATTCTTAATATTAGATCTTCTTCATGTTCCATTGTCTTACATTGCAGAATGAGAGTTTGAATGGGCACAATAAGAATGCTAGCTTTCTGTGTGCTGATGTGACATCACCAAACTTGCCTATTAAAGCAGATTCTATAGACCTGATATTCTCAAATTGGCTATTGATGTATCTTTCTGATAAAGAGGTAATGAAACCAATTTGAATATTCGTGTTTTCTTATTCTGTTTTGCTAATTGCTTGAATTTGTTATAAGAAGCTAGTTGTTTATCTACAAGTATACATGTTCAACACATTTTCTGATTGTTAGTGATCGCACTCATAACAATTGATGATCGGACTGTCTGATCTTCTGCTCCTAAACTATCCCAATCAGTTTCCATTTCCACTTTCCCATTACAATCATTGACAACCACAACACCTAAAAATTTGTCATTTTTGCGAAGGTGGAGGAACTGGCTGAGAGGATGGTAAAATGGGTGAAGGTTGGTGGATATATCTTTTTCAGAGAATCTTGTTTCCATCAATCTGGTGATTCAAGAAGGAAAGTCAATCCAACACATTACCGGGAGCCACGGTTTTATACCAAGGTAATGCATCTGCTACAGATTCTTTTAGTGTGACATTGTCCAAGTTCCTTTATTCTATTAGCCTCAATAAAAAACTTTGTTTTACTCTGATACCTAAAATTAGGTTATTGATTGTAGTATCAATATTCTTGTGTAGTACAAAAATATTCATATTGTGGCAGTTTCAAATTTTAGATGTTAACGCAGGTGTTTAAGGAATGTCATACATATGATGACCAAGGAAACTCCTTTGAACTCTCTCTTATTACATGCAAGTGCATTTCAGCTTATGTGAAGAACAAGAAAAATCAAAATCAGGTAGACTTTAATCTTATATTCTCAGTCTTCATTTTTTTTTTCGAAATGTAAAGTGTTGGGCTCTTTTTCAATATTATTGTGTTATTTTCCAAAAATGTAGGTCTGCTGGGTGTGGCAAAAAGTAAAGTCAGATGATGACCGTGGTTTCCAACGTTTCTTAGACAATGTGCAATACAAAAACAGTGGAATTTTACGCTACGAGCATGTCTTTGGAGCTGGTTTTGTAAGCACTGGAGGAATCGGTAATAGCTATGTTTTGAGTATAAATTTTGCTTTAACCTAAGCTAGATGCTTCACTTAATGTTCTAGTTGACTCTGACATTAATATGCACTTGTTTTCTGAAATGGTTACCTTGGCTTATAAGTAATAATGTTCAATCTTGGATCTGGAGCAATTCATTGTGTCATACATACTGTTTGTATGTTTTATAGATATTTCTTAGAACTTGACTTTTTCTATCTATCCTCTCAGAGACTACAAAGGAGTTTGTAGCGAAGCTTGAACTTAAACCTGGACAAAAGGTTCTTGATGTTGGGTGTGGCATTGGGGGAGGCGACTTCTATATGGCTGAGAACTTTAAAGTTGATGTGGTTGGGATAGATCTTTCAATAAATATGATATCCTTGGCTCTTGAACGGGCAATTGGACTAAAATGCTCAGTAGAGTTCGAGGTGGCTGACTGCACAAAGAAAACATACCCGGACAACACATTTGATGTTATATACAGCCGTGACACTATCCTTCATATACAAGTATGTTCTATCATAGCAACCTTTTTTGTTTGAATATCACTTGCCGCTATAATTGTCGTGTGTTCAACATATATCACCTACTTTTGTTTCTTCAGGACAAACCATCATTGTTCAAGAGCTTTTTCAAGTGGTTGAAACCCGGTGGTAAGCTCCTTATCAGTGACTACTGCAAGAAATCAGGGACGCCATCTGAGGATTTCGCTGATTATATTAAGCAAAGAGGATATGATCTCCATGATGTAGAAGCTTATGGCAAGGTTAGTTTTCAAGACGATACTCAGCTCCATGCGCTGTGTGCAATTAAATCAATGGTAACCAGTGTAATATCTGTGCCCAGATGCTAGAGGACGCTGGGTTTGATGAAGTTATTGCAGAGGACAGGACAAATCAGGTTCTACTCTCCAAAATGGATCCCCAAGACTAGCTTAATGATCAATTCATACAGGATTCAACTTAAAGCTATTTTTCTCTCTCCTCTTTACAGTTTTTGGAGGTTCTGCAGAGGGAACTGGATGCAGTTGAGAAGGAACAGCAAGCATTCATACAGGATTTCTCACAGGTAGATAGGGAATTAGAACTAGATAAGCTGGTAATAGACAATATAAACATGGCTAATATGTATACTATTACATGACGAGCAGGAAGACTATGATGACATCGTAAATGGTTGGAAGGCAAAGCTGAAGAGGAGCTCGGTTGGTGAGCAGAGGTGGGGCCTCTTCATTGCGAAGAAGAAATGAACACTGGAACCGTAGCTAGTTTCTTTTACTGTGTTGTTTGCTTTTACATAATGATGTTTGTGTGTTCGTGAGGAATGCCTTATTTTAGAATGTTTGTGACTATGCTTAAGTTGGATTTGATTTACCCCACTACTACCTTGCACTATTAGCATTGTCTGCATGTGTTACAATGTTGCAATGATTATCCAATCACGCAAGTCAAAATTAAAACAGCTGTTTGAATTCGATATGGTCTAATTCAACAAGTTGAGCAGTTCTGTAGATCATATGACCAACAAAGATAATGGAACAGTTCCTTACTCTGGAATAAAAGTTATATAACCAGGATTCAGCTGTGTAATGTTGTAGTAGAGCATGATTGTTAACCTCAAAGTCAATTCCCCTTCACTCTTGTAAAACTTCTATTCCAGGAGCCTTTTCTTTTCCAGCAACACATGCATTAGCGTCTAAGCAATTGAAATCAAGATGCCCACACTAGCTCACTGATCCACAAAAGGAGATATCTAAGTAAATAGGAATGCACATTTGGGTAACATTGTAATAGTTAGGCCCTCTAATAGATAACCAAGGGACCTAATGTTTAAATCTCAGCTATGGTGTGAAATTTTTTATAGTAAAAAGTGGAACTAAAAATATTAGTCATTTTGGATGAAGCTCCATTAACACTAAATACCTAATTAAAAAAAAAAAAACAAGAATACGTAAGCAGGGAAGGACACTCACAGTATCGTCCCATGGAATCTGCACAACCTGAAAGGAATCGACACTCACAGGCTGCAGGCTTCGACGGCCGAAAAGAACAAAATTAATATAGAACTATTTTTAAAAACAAAATTAGAAAAAAAAACAAATTTTTTATATCAAATAACAAACGACGCAGGCCAGCGTACTGTATAACGGTCGACAGCGTAACGGAGTATAAAACAATGTGAGGCTGACGTCCATCCGCAGGTTCCGCGCTTGCCTCAGGTCGTTCATTATTTACAGCATTCGATGCCGATGCGCGTGCCCTTCTGCCGTTGAAGCCTCGTTCACCGTCGCCTAGCTCGATCGCCATTTAGCGGAGGGAGCCGCGCCGATCTACTTCCCATTCCCAAGCGGAGGTTCCACCACCTGGTTCCTAGCTTGTCGGTATGAATAATTCGTAAACAACAATAATGCCGTCGATTTATAGATCAGAACTTCATTATCTAGCTTCAATTTTTTTTTTTTTTTTAACTTTCCTTTCGCGTTCTGGTATTAATTTGGCTCATTGCAATGGATGATTTCCTAATCGCGATTTTATCTTATCTAGCTTCAATTTTGGATTGGGACGACTTCAGATCGAGGAGGAGAAGAACAAAATTATTCCTCCTTGAAAAAGAATATTAAATATTTCTGCTATTAGGAATGCAGTTTTTCGTCTCTTCTCATGGGAAAATGGGCAAATTGCATGATTCTTGTAGTATTTTGGCTTTTAGTAAAGAAAAAGATCGCTGAGCTAAATAAACATTTGACCTTTCACTGATGTGATGTAAGAAATGCATTAGGTTGTGCCTGCGCTCGCGTAAATCTTTATGTGATTTTTTATGTGGGGAATGAGTTGCTGATCTGCGATGAGATGAACTGGTAGCATTGATAAATAAATCCTCTGAAACACAATATTGTCTTGCAGGTTGGTGGATTTAGAATAATGGTGAAAGACACCGAGTACTATGATATCTTAGGCGTTAGTGTTGATGCATCTGCAGCAGAGATTAAGAAGGCCTACTACCTCAAGGTGACAGAGGCAACATACACTACTACTACTACCTTCAAAATCTTTAATTACTCTAGAGTTTTAATTTCCATATTTGGAAGTGATGCTTTGATGCTTTACTATATGAACTGTCTTATCATATGACATTCAAAGTCTTATTTAAAGAAATTAGTATGAGACATGTTTACTATATCAGAATTATATCCTTTCAAAATTGACAACCCTCTGCCACATGCACAGTATGCCATTCTACACAATTTTGTAGAAAGAATTGAAGTGTTATCGTCAAAGACACAATGACAGGATCATGCCTAAAGTGATAACAATTCTTGATTGGATCCCCATGATCGAGTATTCATCATGGCTATATGTCCAGTAACGCACCCATGTGTAGAAGAATAGTGGGTATCAATTTTCCTCTCATACATATAATTTGTGACATGATCTTTTAAGCCAAAAGCAGATCTTAGTGTCCTTTTTGTTTTGCTTTTCTAGTAAGATTACTCTGGCAGATGACATTTTCTTTTAATCATTGTGTAGGCACGAATTGTGCACCCTGATAAGAATCTTGGAGATCCAAAAGCTGCTCATAATTTTCAGGTACGTCAGTTTGTTTTGATTGTCTCTTCGTTGCGCATGGTTAGAAGTTAGAACAGTATACATCCAACTAGGGAAAAAAAAAATTGGTTTCTCTAGTTAAGATTTGAGCTATTTATCAACCAATTCCCTTAGAAGGATTTACTAGTCTTAACACATTCATTTAATTTCTGTGAGATGTTCACTATCATATGTTATGTTCCATTTGTTTGGCACATTGCTTCTTCTTCTTACCTTGTCACCCTCAGTCATATATTGATGTAATGCATCAAATGTGAAAAGTGTGAAGTGAATAGATGGAGCAGAAAGCTTCTTTTTTTATTTGACAAACTCTAGAAGGGTATTTGGCAGAGTTTGCTCTATGAGATGGCATATTTTTAACCTAACAAACTTGTAAGGCAATGCAGTAAACTGCAAACATGATGTTATGCCCACCACAAATTAGCCAAATTCGTTTGCCAGTTAAAATTGAATACAGCTAAATTTCTGTTGAGAAGGTGCGTGTTTGTCATTGTTGTATTATCAATGGTCTAAGTTCTAATGTGAAGGTACTTGGTGAGGCTTATCAAGTCCTGAGTGATCCTTCAAAACGTGAAGAATATGATAAGCATGGAAAAGAAGGTCTTGCCCAGTAAGTTCATAACCGAAAAAATTCAAATCAATTACAAAGATTCAAATATCTTGGTTTAAATTTTGTCATAAATGCATCTAGAAATGAAAGTATCTTTCATGTATTTCAGAGATTCAATGGTAGATCCTGCTGCTGTCTTTGGGATGCTTTTTGGTAGTGAATTTTTTGAAGATTATGTTGGACAACTAGCTTTAGCAACCATAGCTACGATTGAATCTGAAGAAGAATCAGTTGTTCCTGAAACTCGGAAGCAAAGAGTGCAAGAGAAAATTAGGGTATGATGCATTTTAGAATAACTTCTATACATAATTTTTCTGAAATTAAGATTGTTTTTTGGCATACAGTTTGTTCAAGCCACTTCCAGGCTTATCATGTTGCCGCCAAAAATGTAAAGATTTATTGATGCATGAGACCTACGTTTGTTGTTCATCAATCATCTTGACCTTTTAAGCAACAACGTTAAAATCATATAAAAGAGGATAATGTTTATAATTCTAGATGTGTTCTCAATCTTTAAATCTAGATTGTGTATTCAGATGGATTATTTTCAATCCATCAAAAAGAGCGCATCAACAATGACAAGATGCGAGTCCCAACCATTTTGCGTCGATCTACAAGGATCTTGTTCTTCCATTGAACTAAAGAAATAAAAAAAATGGTGCCAACATTTTCTTGTATCGACCTGGCCTTAGAAACATGAAAATAGGACTTCTCTCCTTACATAGTTCATGAATGGCTTTTCTTTTTGGTTAAGGCATGGGAGGTTGCTACATGAATGGCTCTTTTTTTTTCTTTTTGGCTGAAGCTATCTTTTCAGATTCACATCTCTTCTGCATGCCTTTTGTCGAAGCTTTAATATAATTTTGATGCTGGTATATCTCCTTCTATCTTTGAAAATTAACAAAAGAACCAAGCATTGCAAAGCTACATCTTACTCAAATCTGGCCCTTCATTTATGCTGACTTATTGTCCATCATTGGAATAAGAATAGAGACAAAAATTATTTCCCAGTTCAGAAACACTCCACCTGTGTTATGTTATTTAGACACTGTCACAAGTCTTTCAAATATATGTCACATTTGTTCTTATCTAAAAGATTTTTTTTCCAAATCTCCATCTCAAGGACTTATGATCTGTTAATGCAGGAGTTGCAAAAACAAAGGGAGAAGAAACTAGTAAAAAGTCTGAAACAGCACCTTCACCTATATGTTTCTGGACTAAAAGATGAGTTTGTAAATTGGGCAAACTGGGAAGCTTGTCGACTATCTCAAGCTGGTTAAGTTTCTCAAAATTTCCCTTACTCTTATTTTGTTTCTTTGATTTGTTTATTACTCATTTGATCCCTTTAAGTAGGTAAAGATTGTTCAATGAAAAGGTAATACATTTTATGGTCCATTAGTAGAATTAGTAATCAAAATATTTAGGAAAAATTAGTCGTTAAGCAGGTAACTTAAATTCATCTGCAAAGATAATAGTATTCTTTTTCAGCTTTTGGAGAGGCTATGCTTCACACAATTGGATATATATATTCTAGACAAGCTTCAAGAGAAATGGGAAAGAGCAAAAGATACATGGGCATGCCCTTTATAGCTGAATGGGTTCGTGATAAGGGTCATCAGATTAAATCACAAGTTAATGCTGCATCAGGTTCTTCCCTGGTTTACTAATCCTCCATTCTCATTATTCAGGCAATATATCCTTCCTTCAACATTGTCCAAACTTTTTTTCACAAATCAGGTGCTGTTTCATTGATACAACTTCAAGAAGGAATGAAAAAGCTTGAAGGCCGCGAAGACGAAGACCCAGTGAAGATTTTCGAAGGGAAAAAAGATGCTATGCTCAGTTCCTTGTGGAAAATAAATGTGCTCGACATAGAGTCAACCCTCTCACACGTCTGCCAAACGGTAGGCAGAATTGGAGTAACCACATGTAAACATTTTTTTAAAATATCCACATTCGGATCCACATCTATATATACTAGTAACCAAATTGGAGTAATATACAGAATGAAAAGCTAGTCTTGACGCATTGTCGGTAATTTTTTTTTTGAAAAAACAATCATTTACTTGTCCAACTAACTTCATCTCCCGACAACCACAGGTTCTCAAAGACAACAGCGTTTCCAAGGATGTATTGAAGTTAAGAGCCAAAGGGTTGAAGAAGTTTGGAATGATTTTCCAAGTAAGTGAAAAGTTTTGGAAAACAATTTCAGTATTTGCATTCTGGTCCAACTGTGTGTTTTTCTTTTCCAATTAGTTTGGTCTGTATTTAAAAAATAAGACTAATATTATTAACGATTGTCCTTATCTCTTTGTTTTTTTATCAGGGCGTTAAATCGCTTTATAGGAGAGAAAACAGTCTTCGTGTTGAGATTGGCACGAGTGGAAGTGGTGGTACTGTTCCATGAAGAATAGGTAGATTCTTTTGAAGCCAATGCATCATTTACCACAGTAGTAGTATACAAACAGTTTGGCAAAAAGATTTGTATGGTTTAGTCCCATTTAGTTTCGAGATGATTGCCTTTACAATGTTCCTAGGAATTTTCTTCCTGCCTTTTCTTTTCTCATAACCTTTGTTGTTTCGTTGTATTCAAAATTCTTTCTCGTCAACAAGTTTGATTCGACTCTACTGATCTGGTTCTGAAGGGACAACCACACTGAAATGCTTTTGAGAAAAAAATATATATATATTTATTATTTTGATGCTGTAAATAAGCCTCATGAAATGGATTTTATGGAATTAGTTTACCTCAAATTCTTTAATTCTTTCATGTGTTGGATATAACAATAGAATTACCCTGGAAGAGAGGAAGTAGGAGGAAAGTGAAGTGAAAAATAAAAGTAATTAAAACAAGTTATCTTATTTTATTACTTTTTTGGATGGAGGTAAAAGATTAGAGCCTTAAACGGTACCTCTCTATTTTTCATTTAATTTAGATGAATATAAAATAAATATATATAAGCGGGAGAACTAAGCAACGAAGCCCCCGGCCCTCGTGCAATGATAAGATACTTAAGAATTTTTCAAGCATTCACGGTTTGAATCCTTGTTACGACACACTGTAGAATGGAAAAACTAGGATATTGACTGTTGCGCCATTCGTGCTTCCAAATTTGCCGGGTGATCGATCCGTGGATCAAATCGTTCACCTCTGAAATTAATTGAACCGAATACATAGTGTAGGATCGAAAAGCGCTAGAGGATGAATAACTCTCGTGGCTTTTTTACTTTTTCAAATTGTAAAATAGTCACGTAAAAAGAAGTCAGAGATAGACACAGCGGAATAAAGAAAGAAAAGAAAAGAGTTGACACAGTTGATTTTACTTGGTTCGGAGTCTGTGACGACACCTACTCCAAGGACCACACTCGTTGAGTATTTACTTTGGGCAATCCATTAGCAGTTCGAATAATTACAGAATTAGTTACAAAAATATTACAAATTTGTGCAATAAATAAAAATTATACTGACGACTTGAAATTAGGAATGTCGTACTTTCGGTCATCGGAGTCACGT
>JBAMIE010000036.1:3060920-3072988 GCA_037177295.1 Kaempferia parviflora | reverse complement strand
AATATTTATCTAAAATAGAAATTTAATTATGAAAATATATTTCTATTTACCTAAAATATTTATTATTTATAAAGTTTTAAAAAATATCTGCTAGAATTTTAAAAAATATTATCCTAAATTTTTAATTTAGTCTAATTTAATTTGATTTAATTGAGAAGAAAAATAAAATTACTTAAATTTAGTTATAAGGACATTTTTGTCATTTTATAATAACATGAATTACATTATTTGCCAAAACTAATAGACACCAGACAAAAGAATGTAACCACCCTTTAATCTGGATTGCATGCAACTTTTTCACCAAACGTAATAATGTAATCGTAATTATATTACATTACAAGCTATATTACATTACAACTAACCAAACGCAACCTTAAGCTCCAACTTCACTTATTCTTCACAAGACACTAATTAACTCTTGACTAAGAAGAAATGTGAATATGAAGAGAGATTAAATGAAATTGTTTCTAATAAAAAAAATATTTTACACATTTCACTAGCTGCCTTGACAGTTGAGAAGTCTTTCAACCGTCAAGAAGATACTATTTAGAATTTAGTTATCAATTGTTCATGGTATAGAGTATGTGAATTTATAACAATAATTTAGATTATAATATTATGAGGGAAATATTAAACTGCATCCTGAAGTTCCAATATTGTTTTTTTAGCGATGACATTTTGTGTAAATACCCGAGTTAGTTTTGATGTAGTCAACCAAGTTAAGTTTGGTCTGATCCTTGTGTTTAAGTGTGCAAGAGCTTAGGAACACTTGCGCAGCGGACGAGAAGAACGACACGGAAGCGAGTCGACGGCTCAGTGCGTTTGAGGAACGAGAAGCTGCGGAAGAGTACACTAGCGGCGCAAGAAGGACGCGCGCGGCGGTCCGAATGACAATGCGGGAGGAAGCCTGCTCGAGGAGAAGGTCATAATTGGGTTCGGGTAAGCTCAACTCCGGACGACCAGAGTATCACCTACGCGAAGAAAAGTCAACACCAAGGTTGACTTTAGAAGTTGCTGCCAACATCGAGGGGAAGGTGCTCTCAGCAATGCCCAAGGCGCCACTGGCAAGGCACCTTCAAGGATCTTAAGGCGCCTGGGGTAGGCGCCTTCAAACATCTGAAGATGCCGGTGGGCGGAGCCTTTAGGCGCCTCTAGCGCACATTTCAATGAACGTTGAGGAAGATAAAACTTTATCTTTGAGGGTAAATGTTTATCCAATTGAAAGCGCTCCGGACTCTCTTGAAGGCGCCTTCAACCAGCGGTAACTGATCCCAGGAGGCTATAAAAAGCCCCTTAGAGTTAGGAATAGATACACAACTTGTACAACAGCTTCTATACTCATTACTAGTTTATTTTTGAGCTTTAACTGTCTGTAAGAGGCTTCTCCACCTTCCACGAAAGAGATTCTTTTAGTTCTTTCACTTGTCTTGGATTAACAACCACATAGGTTGCAACTAAGTAAATATCGAGCCTCTTTTTCTTTTATATTTTTAATAGCTGTCTTATTAAACTAACATTGTGTCCCTGATAAAGTTAGCTCGAGATTATTATTTTTAATTGCAGGCTATTCACCCCCTCTAGTCGACCCCCAAGGAACCAACATTTTGTTATAATAGAAACTCTAGTTCGAAGGAAGGAATTCTTTTTGCAATGAGCCAACCCTCTGTTGTTTATATACACTGCTCTGAATACAGTAAGTCAGTAACTCCACCTTCCAAGATGCATCAATTAGAACCATGAATCCATGATTACACAAGTTTGGTTGAGAAGCTTGAATCTAATCAACTGTACATAGTACACATTGTATGGTTCTATACTGTGCACAAAGTGGGTTTTAGATATGGCAGTGTTGGCGAGGTAGAGAAGGCAAGTACAAATTCAAAACAAGATTTGTATGCCAACTATAGGATTGGATACTCATATCATATCTGCCACCAAGTCATTATGATTACTCTCACTTAAGTGAATATTTTGCAAGATTATATTACAGATCATGCCATTGATAATGTGGCTTGTATAATTACAAGAAATACTAAAGATTATAGCCTGATTTTAACTTTTATGACAAGTAGGTTGTCTCATGTGCATCTAACTTCCAAAAGGTCACAGGAGCATATCTTAAAAATTAATTATTTAAGGTTTTAGCACAATCATCTACATGCTAATAAGCACCAATATAAGAAGAAAAATGTTCGAGAACAATGTTAAATACCACATAGGTGTAGAATATGTTCTTTTATAAATACAAAGCACCTTGATGAAAATTGTAGCTATGTACATAGATGTTAAAGGGCTTTGAGAACATAAGAAGTACAACATTAACACCTGCAATGTATGTATCACAAGAAAGATACTAAATTGAGTAGATACAATAGCATATCCAGACAAAATGAATGAAAGGAAGCGCAAATATAAAAAATAGCTTAAGATGAAAACTAGACCCTGTCAATTGAGAACCGTCTTTTTAAGTTTAATAAATGCTGAAACTTATAAATCGACTTTGCCAGTTCCAACAAGTTGAGGCTGAAAATTAGTAGCTCGATAAGTCCAAACATAACAGAAAGCACTATCTCCTTAATTATACTGATAAATATATGACCTATATTTTCCTTTTACTTTTAAATGGATCAGAATGGATAAGGGATATATATCTTATTTATCTCCAAAACCTTTTTTCTTCTCAACAAACACAAATTCAAATTGTAGCAGTGTCTCTAAGGCATTAGCCTGAGATCTTCAAGAATCGTCCAATTACTACTAGCTATTAGTTGCACTGTACGGAAACTCTTGAGCAACTTTTTCGTACATAAAAAAACAAACAGCTCTCTTCTATCAGAACAATTAAGTACATTTAACAAAAAATGGAGCAAGTGAGAGAGAGAAAGAACCTCGATTTTTCATGACGTTGAGGAAAGCAATAATGGTGCCCGAGATGGGCTGGAGGGTGGTGGAGGCGTTGTGTCGCCTCTCCGCGTTCAGTATCTTTTGCAGCGCATCGTTCAGTATCCTGCGACCCATTGCTTCAAGTCGAAAGAAGGGAAACGCTTAGGATGGGGCGTGGCTGCGGCAAGACATGGCAGGATTAGGATGCCCTAACGCTTTTAAAAATATTTTTTTTTGAGAATTTTAAATATTTTCATAAAAAATCTTAATTGCAGAATAAATGCTAAAATATTCTATATTAAGGTCGTGCAAGGAAAAAAAAATTCTCACCTCAAACAGGAGCTTGAAGAATGGAGATCAAGGACGTCCGGTGCCGGAATGTGGTGGGATTCGAGCTCGGAGTTGGAGATCAAGGATTGCTGGAGGCGGACTGTCGCCTGTCGGACTGCCGATCCAGGCGATTCGGAGGCGGCGAGGCGGTGGATGGGTAAGGGACTAGGGATAGGGTTTTCTCAAACCGCGGATGAATCCGAACCCACCGCGGCTGATCTGTCTGGACCCGTTGCGCGGGTTGATCCGTTAAAATGTTGGGCCTAACCCGACGGGCCCAATTAATCCAATTAACGGCTTGCCTTCTCAGCATCCTTCGTCGGCAGTGGCAGTCGGAATAGATCCATCTGCAGATCTCGGTTCCTCATGTCTCTCTATCAACGGCAGCAGCCGCTGCCGCCGGCGGCCAAACCCTACCCGCTCTCCCCCCGCGCCAACGCTCAGACGCAACGCACCATCCCCTCCTTCTTCGTCAGTCGATCTGGTCTCGTCTCCGGCCTCGCCCTTCTGCTCCTCCTTGGCGTTTTCCTCCCATTGTCCCGTCCCATGGCCGCCCTCTTCTCCTCCTCCTCCGGCGACGCACGCCGCGCATCCGTATCCCGGTGGAAGGACTACACGCTCGCTCGCGCTGCGGCCTTCGCCGCTCGCGACCGCACCGTCATCGTTTGCGCCGTCAGCCAACCCTATCTCCCCTTCTTGAATAACTGGCTCATCAGCGTCGCACGGCAGAAGCGTCAGGAGCAGGTGATCGTTATCGCCGAGGACTACGCCACCCTCTACGAGGTGAACCGCAGGTGGCCCGGCCACGCCGTCCTGGTCCCACCTGCTCCTGATACTCAGACTGCCCACAAATTCGGATCTCAGGTGCTCTTCTGAGTTTTGATTTTGTTGATGTTGCAGCATTGTTGCCGATGGTTGAGTTGCTATGCAGGGGTTCTTCAATTTTACATCGCGGAGGCCTCGCCATTTGCTGCACATTCTGGAGCTGGGATATAGTGTCATGTACAACGATGTGGATATGGTGTGGTTGGCGGATCCATTCCGTTATCTTGAAGGAAATCACGACGTATACTTCACCGATGATATGGCTGCTGTAAGTACTGTGGATGCTTGTAATGTAGTTTGGGGGTGAGAATATGAAGATATGTGTAGAACTTAGCTACATTTGGTTGAATTCTGTATCACTCTTCTGGTATTTTCTATGATTCTGTGTCCTATCCTTGTATCTTCTGAGAACAGCTATTCCTTCTATTTGAACAGGTGAAGCCTCTAAGTCACTCTCACGTTTTACCCCCTCCAGGGAAGAAGGGACGGACCTACATATGCAGTTGCATGATTTTTCTTCGTCCAACCGAAGGAGCAAAGAAGGTAATGAACAGTTGGATTGATGAACTCCAAAATCAGCCATGGTCCAAGAAAACAAAATCGAATGACCAGCCTGCTTTCAATTGGGCTTTGAACAAAACTGCAGGAGAGGTGCTTTATATCATTCCATAACTTTGCTAATTAAGAATTCAGCTTCATGAATTCAGTTTTTCCCATTTTTTATATTTTTTATGCAGTCATCATCTATTATACATGAACAATTTTTGATTTATTTAATGAATCCAATATTAGCATCTGAACATTACAATTTATCGTGATATAAAAACAAAATATAGTGATGTGATTTTTTTACGAAAGGCCAAAGAAAATTTCAGTTAATATAATTAAAATGTTTTAATGACCATGTGACTTGTATAATGTTAAATAGAAGGAAAAGAATCATGAAATTGACCCCAAATAGTTGGCACTAGAATAACTTGATGATAATGATGATTGTTGTAATCCCATTCCATAGTTTCATCAAAGAAAGAATAATCAGTGCTATTAGATATCCCTTTCAGCAATTCTTCTCAGAGTGGTACTTCATTTTCAGAACAGAATGAGTCTTTGTGTATCAGTTGTCACTTATTTAGTCTTACACTATACACTCTTATACAGTCAAAGTGTTGTTTATGAATTTGTAACATTCTACAAATTGGCATTTATTACTAGTAAATAAAATTCTCATCACTTTTGCCATCATGTGGTAAGTGGGAAGGGTTGATGGTAGCAATGGTTTACCTTATAGATCTATGTCAATGTGTTAAAAAAAAAAATCAACCCAATTAGAGATGTAAAAGGAGGATCTTTGATCTTAGAAGGAAGGGACCTTCATACTTTGTGCTCCAAAGCTCTTAGGGAAATTCTTAAAGGAACATATATATATGACAAGGAGATAAATTATAGGAAAATTCTCATGTGTAATTTATAGGAAAATTCTCCTGAGCCTGCCTAAAGGTTCAATCCTTAATGTGATAAGCTTGCAACGTGCACCCAAAATGCGTAAGCCAAAGTCTATGGTTTTGCATTCACGAGTCATGAAACCTGAACCTAAAGAATTATCCTTGCATTTCCAATTAAGCTAGAGCATTATAATCTTCCATCAATTGCTGTACCTTAAGGTTTGTCATTTTTGTTGAGGTCCAACATCCAAACTACAACCAAGAACCATCCTCGACCTATTGGTGGTCCAACATCTACAATCAGTCTTCAAGTTGATTCCTTCACCATCCCAAGAATTGATCTATACTAATACTAATGCAGAACTAACTCAAAATACGTTATTTGATGTCATTGATGTCAGACCCTTCTTGGAACATGTACCGCATCATATCCATTTGACTCCTTATGTAGTACTGAGCAATGTACTGCATAATTTAACAGTATTCAGTACAATCGTTAGCATTAAATTTTCAATGAAGGTGCGAGGAGGAAACTGTAATGAAGGAAAGATTTTAAGTAGTTGGATAGTTAAACACACAGGTTAGACAGTATTATTATCATATGAAATATTTTAATGAAAACTAATGTTTGTTCTTTTGCATCTCGTGTCTTGTAGAAGATTATAATGGACTTGGTTCATCTTTTTTTTACTTGCCTGTTAAATTTTGTGAGATCATTCATCACTCATGACATCTCTCTAAATTTTAAAATTGCATATAGTAACCATGAACAAGGGTTATACTCCTACACAATTTTTGAGTTGATAATATGTATTTAGTTCTTTTTCTTTTTTGCATAGCAACTGTTTATTCAATATTTATTCTTCATTTATTCTTTTTTTTTTCTTAGACAAGCTCTTATTATAAGATTAGTTGTACTCAAATCTGAATAGGATTTGTCATGGTACTGTAGTTTTGGCTCAGACTATAATAACTATCCGCAGTCTACTAGTCATTTTTTCACTTAGTTCCCTTGATTCAGATTTGCATCTTGTTAATTGAATGTTTGGTAGGAATGGCCCATAATTATGCTGTTCCTTATAAGCTTTCTTAATTTCATTTCCTTGTTTGTTGGATTCAAATTCAATCTCTAATTATCTATCGTTACTTTTCTAGTAATCCTAGAAGTGACAATTGAAAACATATTAATGTTATATCCGCAGGGGAAATTGCAAACCAACCTTGGAATATATTTTCTGGATATTCTTTTTTACCTCCTTTTGTAAACTTCCAATCAAGTTTCACAACAGTTGGTCCAAAATTCCCATAAATATATATAGGCAACATAATCATTATATAATGTTCATTTTTAGGCCATTTAAATGCTTTTAGAGATGTATTCCAGAAGCATTTATGTACCAAAGAACTCTTAAGTTCTGAGTGTCTGGTTTCATTCAAACTCGGATATTTTTTGGTAGAACATTTTGATGGCAGATATAATTAATAAATATTTGTTTAAAATTTAAACAGTTGATTAATATGCTCTATGATTTTAATAATCCTAGTATATCTGGAAACATGAATTTGATTGTTAACTACGAACAATAGTTTCTGGAGATCAAATCTTTCTAAAAACATATGCATAATTATATACATAAACGGGAGAGACTACGACATGCATTTTGAAGACACTTTGTAATAACATAGAAAACAAATTTGTACATCTAATGGTAGATTTCTAATCAACTGGAGCCGAACAAAATGTTGTCATTGGTGATCTCATTATAAAAGCTTTTAGGGTGCTTTGAGCTAGAAAAAAAAAGGATGTTACACAAACATTCTTAATGCTACTTAGATCAACTGCTAACATCATTTAAAACTTCCGAGGGCTTGGATCAAGGTCAAGCTCGTGATCTTTTCTTCATTAGATTTACACTTCATTCTATTTGAGATGATTGATCATTGTAAACATTCAACGGTAGGGATTATACGAGGGTTGCTCTAATATCTTTTGTGAAAGAGTAGTTCCTAGTTGAGCATTTGGGAGGGACACATTGCATGTGCCACACGTTGTGGATTAGTAGCAGGATCTCTAAACCATATAAATATTCGTGTTAATGTGTTCTGTAATTACATTTCTTATTTTTGTTGTGATATAATTGACATGAACAACATGCACGTGCATATGCACTACTGACATTGATTTGATTATTTTTTGAGCAAAATTGCAAATTAGATGTGTTGCCTATTCACTCCACCTCTACTTAGACAACCAGCCATTCTATCTATCCTATAAATCCTAGGTGAAATATTTTGTTAATTCAACTAGCTGGCACAATATTCTTGTTTGTCCCAATCAACCTATCGTGCTTGATCTCACTGTTGGTTTAACTCAACCAACCCACTTGATGAGCCTGTGAAACTTGGCTACTTTGTGCTATTGGCCAACTAGTTTTCACTCACTCCGTTCAACTCACCTAAGTAATGTGCTTGCTTGATCTGATCAACCTAACTAGTTTACCTACTCCTGCCGACCAACCCACTTATTTCACCCTTGTCCAATCCACCTAACTTGTTTGGCTTTTTTTATTTGTTCATTGTATATATTTCTTTGGAAGATATGAATGGAGTAAGAATAATATCTGTTGGTTATTTTTTGTGGGATTTTTTTTTACTTCATTTTTTGCAAATTCCACAAGAAGTCATAACTAATCAAATAACAATATTAATATTTTGAGTTCACTTTCACAAATTCCATTAGAATTCATAAGCAATCGAATTACAATTTATATGCACCAAATACACCATCAGGCTTCATTCCTCTTGGGTCTTCATTGTATTGTATCTTTCATTTTTTACATTGATCTTTATTTCACAAGTTTATTCATACTGTAAGCCTCTGTTCTTCCGTTACGTATATGATTAAATTAATTATATGTTTTAGTTTGCTGCACAGTTCATCTCTTTAGTTTCTTTACATTGATCTTTATTCATATATACTTCCGGCGTGTTTAACTGCAGGTGGATCTTTATCTGTTACCTCAAGCTGCATTTCCATCTGGAGGATTATATTTCAAGAACGCGAGCTGGGTGAAGGAAACTCAGGGCATGCATGCCATCATTCATAACAACTACATTACAGGTTTTGATAAGAAGATAAAACGTTTCAAAGAATACGGCCTCTGGTTGGCGGATGACCATACGGATGAATCACCACTCGGTCAAACATAAGCAAACCTTCACTCAACTGTAGATTTACCTAGTAAGAAATTCACCTTCCAAACTAATCGAAACTGCATGAAATTTTCAATCGGTTATTTTCTCCGCAGTTAATTTACCCATCTGGAATACATATATATACGTATTTTTTCAAGAGTACTTGTATGTGTTGAGTGGCTTAGTTAGGATCTTATATATCTATTTCTAAATTTTTTTTTTTTTTTTTTTTTTTTTTTAGCCACATTGGCTGCCTCAAGTAGCCTTTTAATAATTTTGTAGACAACTCTTTATATTCTCATATTTCTTATAAAGAAAATGTTTAACAACAGAATAGTCTTACCTTTAATTAGGATAGATGTTATCAGTTGTCATTAGCAGCAGGTAGGTGTTAAAATTTTTTTTCCCTAACATATATATGCCGGATAGTTAGGCTTGTTACCCTATAGTGTTCCCTTTTAGTTAATATTAGATGCTACCCTTTGCTTAACGATTATGATTCTAAAGGTCTGACAGAATTAGAAAGTGATTCAACGACATGAGGAGTATTTTGACTTTTGAAATTTATAAAATTAATTTAAAAAAATGTAGGCATTAGAAATTGAAGAAATCAGAAAATAATTATATAAGCATTATTCTTTTAATCAAGGCATTTTAAAATGTAGTTATTGTTGACCATGATTTTTAAAATCGAATATATGATTAGAGATTTTAATAAGTAATTAATTAGATAGGGAAAATGTGCATTTAATTAATGAGGATGTTTAAATTTGTATGTTAATTATAGATTCATCACATAAGAACATGGAAATTGGATCTTATAAGAAGGAAAATCACTACAAGAGTCGTGGCTTAAAACTGCTTGGAAGTTGGATATTTTTTATAAAAGAAATTAATTTTTATACCTCGCGTCCTCTGTCTATTTTTTTTGTAAATCAAAGGAGGGTATATAATGCAATTATGGTTGGATTGCAGTTGTGATTCGATGGTAATTGCATGCGATCACTCTCTAGGTTCAAGCGATGGTTGGGTTGCCAAGCTATCAGGTGCGGGGGGCTCTGAGCGGCTTCAGATCGTCTGTCCAGATTTAAACTACAACATAGATGGAAAGGTGAATTCAGAAAAAAAAATTACAATCAATTGTGATCGAATCGCGGTCTGTCATTCAACCGCAATCACATTGTGGTCCACATTGCTTAATGGTACGGTGTAATTCTACTTATTAAGAGCAAACGCTGTTAATGATAGTGTAACAATACTAAAAGATCATACGAACAAAATTTAAAAAAAAACGGAAATGTCAAAATATCGTACAAATTGATAATTTAAAATGTAAAAAAGAAAATAAATCCTATAAGATTAAAAAAAAAAACTCAATATCTAACAAAATGTTTAAAATTAAATTAATTGGTACCATCATTTATTTATATTTTAAAAAATTTATCTTATATGAATTACGATTCAAAGGTCAAATTAAATCGTTAACTTTCGAAGAACACAAAGTGTATCGTAGGGACCTTCGAAGAACTCAAAGTGTACCGTAGGGAGAAGGAAAAGTACTGGTCGCGTAAGCTTCAACAACCAGCCACCTTCAATCCTTCTCCACTCGCCTGAGTTGAACTTCATCGGAGGAACTTGTTGTGCGTCGCGTTTCACCCTCATGCCTCTCAATCGATGGCAGCCTCCGCTGCCGGCGGTGGCTAAACGCGGCCTACTTTCTTCACATGGCATCAGCCAGTCCGGCCTTCTCTCCGTCCTCGCCCTTCTAGTCCTCGTCCTCCTCCTCTTCTTCCTCCAGTTGCCCGATCGTCGACCCATGTCTGCTCTCTTATACTCTTTCTCCCTCGGCAAGATCGACGAAGGACCCTTATCCCGATGGAAGGACTACACCGTGGCTCGCGCTGCGGCCTTCGCCGCATGCAACGACACTCTCATCGTCACCGCCGTGAGCGAACCCTTCCTACCCTTGCTGAACAACTGGCTCATCAGCATCGCCCGGCAGAAGCGGCAGGACCAGGTGCTCATCTTCGCCGAGGACTACGCCACCCTCTACGAGATCAACCTCCGGTGGCCTGGCCACGCCGTCCTGGTCCAGCCCGCTCCCGATTCCCAAACTGCCCACGATTACGGATCTCAGGTGCTCCTCCGACCTCTAACCATATATACGGCATAATCGATCGCTAGCTAGCTGCTAGCTGATCATGGTAATTCATGAGTTGCTTAATCGAGTTCTCCAGGGATTCTACAACATCACATCGCGGAGGCCTCGCCACTTGCTGCAAATCCTGGAGCTGGGATACAACGTCATGTACAACGACGTCGACATAGTGTGGGTGGCGGATCCATTCCGTCACCTCGAAGGCGATCACGACGTGTACTTCGCCGACGACATGTTCGCTGTAAGTAGTACCGTACATGGGAAAATGGAGATCTGTTTGCTGTCCTCTGACATTAACAAGTCGATCGACGTCGTTCAATTCCTTAATTCCTATATGATGAACAGGTGAAGCCTCTGAATCACTCTCACAATCTGCCACCTCCAGAGACCAACGGCCAGACCTACATCTGCAGTTGCATGATTTTCCTCCGTCCGACGAGGGGCGCCAAGAAACTGATCCGCAGCTGGATTGAGGAAATCCAAAAGCAGCATTGGTCGGAGAATGCGAAGCCACATGACCAGCCCGCTTTCAATTGTGCTCTGAGCAAAACTGCAAAAGAGGTGCATATATAATAACTTCTTAATTTCCTTTACATATTTCATCCAATGTAACACGATCGACGCTGTTGACTGATGCATGCAGGTGGATCTGGACTTGTTACCTCAAACTGCATTCCCATCGGGAGGGTTGTACTTCAGGGACGCAGATTGGGTGAAGAGAACTCAAGGCCTGCACGCCATCGTCCACAACAACTACATCGTCGGCTTTCAAAACAAGATTCAACGTTTCAAAGACTACGGGTTTTGGCTGGCCGATGACCACGCTGATGAATCACCACTCGGCCATATATAATTAATTAATTAAGCCGCCCATGCATCCACTCGATGGATTGCAGGCTCCAAGGCTTTACCGTACGTGTAGCAATTTTAATTACCTTTCAAAATAAATCAAAATTCTACGCTAAAAATTCCCATGCATTAATATAATGGTTGTTTTCGAGGACATTATAGCTAATACTGTATTTTTTTATGAATTATACTGCGAAATACTTTAAATAGGGATAATAATTATTTTCTATTTATTATCATAATAAAAAATTGTGGAATAAATTAATTCTTTATTTTTTAAAAATTTTCTTAATCAATTTAAAATTTATCTTCAATTTATTTTTTATTTTTATTTTCTTATCTGCAGTATTATAACCTTACAATTCCATTATAGCTAAAAGTAGAGC
>JBAMIE010000036.1:3046336-3060820 GCA_037177295.1 Kaempferia parviflora | reverse complement strand
CAAGCTTGAACACTAATTTCAAAAGCTTGGTTCATTTTAGGCTTGGCTCGGCTCGGCTCGGTTACCTTATCAAACAAGTTTGAACACCTCAAAGCTTGGCTCGGCTCGGCTTGTTTACAGCCCTATGCACAAGCGGAAAATAAAACTAAGCGTAGGAAGTAAGACAAGGAAAGAATATGCAAACCAAGCGACTCGTCGATGTACAAGGTTCGCAAATAACTTGCCCATACTCCTCGGCGTGTCTGTGAAGTGGACGACTCCTTGATCCTTCGGCGGATCACTCCCCGGAGAACTTCAGGCTAAGCACGATCAAGACTCTCGTGTGCTTGGACTGTGTAGACTACCACTTGATAGTTAACCACTGTTAAATTCGTCAACCCAAGCCAAACACACTAGCTTGGGTTATATAGGCAGTGAGCTAAACACAATCAGCTTCTGCCCGGCACCAAGCGACTGGTCTAAGTACCAGGTGCCTGCTCTCCAATGGTCACACAATGACTAGCTTACAACGGCTAGTTTTCCCCGCACCAGTCACCTGGTCGGGGGACCAGGCGCCTGGTCCAGGTGCCTGGTCACAGGTTCGTCACTCGACCAATCTTTCTATGTGTTCTATTTACAGGGTACCAGACGACTGATACAGGCACCAGTCGCTTGGTCCAGAGTATACCTCATATTATACTTTTTCTCTCGACTCTCTTTACCTCCCTTTGCAGCCTTGACCTTTTCCCTTCAAGCTATCTTCATTTGGCTCTCGTCCCTTGGATGCATACAAGCCCGCGGCTCGTCTCCTCATGCCATATTTCGCGTATGTCTCAAAATCTGCTTCCCTCGGCCTTGTCCTTGCTGCCTCTTCGTCCACTGTCCCTCGGATGCATCCACCCTTCTCCGGACTCAGGTCGTCAAGCAAAGTCTTCTCCATCATGCCAGAGCTCCGCTCCATGAACTTTGCATGCCAAGCCTAATTGGGCTTACGTGGCCAAGCCTCTATGCTTGGACTTATACAGCCAATGACATGCTTGGACTTCATTTGCATTTGTACACCTGCACACTCTATATGCATATCAGTACACAATGCAAATCATAACTTAAACTTAGCCTAACACCAAAACTATGGGTCATAACGATTGCTCCAACATTTAGTTATTTTTTTAAACAACTAAATTGTTTGGCTATTTTCGAAAAAATAGCTCCGTGAGGGAGCTATTTTCTGTCGCAGAGCTATTTTTTAAAGAACAGCTCTGCGGTGTCACTGTTTTGAAAAAAACAGCACCACACTGCATGCAGGAGAAACAATGCAGTCTGTATGCAGGAGAGAGATACACAAATAAAAATTTTTAATTAACGCTGTGTTGACTCTCTACCTCAGATGTCATTCACGTTCGCGCACATAAAGGTGTGCAGGCTAAAATTTCTCTCTCTCTGTGTGGGTGCTTAAGAATTACATTTGTTACTAAAATGTGTCAAAATTAATATGCATAGTAGGATTAACTTTTTCAGATGAAAACAATGGATCAATGGGCAAGACAATGATTTACTTACAAGTTGTGATTGTCGAAGATGAAGTTTATATAAAATTCGAGAAAAACTCTTACCGATAACTTATTACAAAATATCTAGAAAATAAAAAAAATTAAAGAAAAAAAGAATTTTATTTCTCTCTTTGATTGTATATCATGAGATTACAAAATGTCTATTTATAGACCTTGTAGAAGTAATGAAAGGCACTTCTATTTAATATAGTAACCCAAAAGCCAACGGTAACTCACTAATGGTCACTCATGAATGTGATCATTCATTCAAAAGGTTTCATCCACAAGAATATATATCATTTATAATAATATTTAAATTATAGAATAACATCAATTATCTCTTAATGCCGGTCCCAAACTCTAACTCTAAGAGACCTATAAGCAAAAATAAATTGAGATTAAGGCTCTAAACCAATCCAGTTGGCTTACGAGAAATTTATATTTTAAAAAATATCAAATTTAGCCTAACTTGAACACATTTAATAATTTTTTAAATCAAATTCAAAATTATTTAGTGTGATAGTAAAAATGAAAAAAAAAAAATCTGATCAGAGGGTAAGTACTCTAGTTCTCTTATATAAGGAGACGCATAAAATTGTACATACTATAGAGATATTAAACTAATGAGTCTTATCATTAAATTTTAGAAAAGAGTAATAGAGATTAAGTAAGGGGACCGCACTTATCGAAAATCAATTTGGGTTCATGCTTGGATGGTCGATAATAAAAGCTATACATTTTCTCAAATAACTAATTGAAAAAGTATCAGGAGCAAAAACAAGAACTACACATGGTATTCATCGACTTAAAAAAATTATGATAGAGTCGTGAAAGAAATTATATGGAGAATTTTAGAAAAAATGTTAACGTAGCGTATATTAAACTAATTAAGAATATGTATGAAAATATAATTACCAGAGTAAAGACTTCAGGTATATTAATTGAAGCATTTCTAATAAAGAAAGGTTATATAGGATAAGTTCTAAGTCCCTATCATTTTACACTAATCATGGAGGAACTCAGTAGACACATTCAAGACATAGTACAGTAGTGCACGTTGTTTGCAGATGATATTTTGGCAAATGAGACACGTGAAAGAGTAAATATTAAACTAGAATCTTGGCAGGAAAAACTAAAGTAAAAACAGAATATATGAAATTTAAGTTTAATAATATTAGTCGTAATGGGATAATTATTAAGATAGATAATGCTGGGTTATTTGAAACTAAGAGTTTTAAGTATTTAGAATCATTTTTTGCAAAATGATTGTGGAATTGAAAAAGATGTCTTATATAAAATACAAGCTGCATGATTAAAATGGAAAAGAGCGTCGAGTGTTTTATGTGATCGTAAAATATATCTAAAACTTAAATGAAAGTTCTACTAAACGGTGATTAGACCTATTATATTATACGACACTGAATGTTGGATTATGATTCGAATACATAAGTAGAAAATGAAAGTTGTAGAGATAAGTATATTAAGATAAATATGTAGACATACGAGAATGAACAAAATAAGAAATAAAAAGTATTAAAGAGAAAAACAAAGTTATATTTATTGAGAAAAAACTTCGAGAGACGTTTAAAATGATACAGACACTTAGACGGTGAATAAATCCTCTAATTAAGTGATGTAAAATTATAATAAATATGCACATCACATGAGTAAGATCAAAAAAATACTTAATTTATAATAATAAAATAAAATATATTTAAGTATAAAAAATAATATAATAAAAAATAAAGCTCGACATATAAAAGACCGATATAACCGATCCTAATTATAAAATAATTCTGGTTGTTGTATTCAAAATTATAATATTTTATTGTATTTCATTTTGAAACAAGTTTGAGGCAAGATTATTTGTATTTTCAAGCTCCAAATAGAATTCGAATATCCCACATATTTCAACTCGAATATCAACATTTTCATAATATTTGGCTCAATTCTGTTCGTTTGCATCCTAATTCATACAACTCAATTATCTCTACCAATCAGCATCTCCAACTGAAACATTAAGAACAAGAACACAGAATAGAAGCTACAAGCACTTCCCATTTCCTCACATCTTAATAGAATACAACCATACATGATAATGAGCAGCATAAATTAGATCGAACTTGAAGGTTTTGTATTAAAAGAAACACAATAAAAGTTCAACTTAGCCTCTAACATATTTTTTATTTTTTTCAAAAATTTTCCCATTCATCATTGTGATTCCACCAGGGAATGAAAGCTCATCTTCTTCTTCTAGTGTCGCTCTCAGGACTCGGGGATAAGCGACATTGTAAAACATTAATCTTATGACAGCTTGGTTCTCTTGGAAGCATAGATATACATGATGCTCGTGGACGTCGCAAAAAGGCATTTAAATAAGCAAGGCCCTCGACATTATGTAAGATACTTTACCATGTAAGGACCTTCTAGTTCGTACCCCAATTTCCGGTAATAATGACGTGTTCCAACACCGGAAATTACAGCAACCTTTGCTGACCGATGCTCTCTTCGGGCGATCCTCTCAGCTTCTTCCATCAGGAGTGTCCCATAGCCCTGTGACGCAGAAACAAAGGAGAAAAAGAATCTATGAGGTGCAATTTAGTTGGCTGTCATGGGCATTTAGATCTATGAATAGCTGGGTCGCATTGTGACTTTGACGATGAACAACCTAAACCAGACGTCGATGAGAGCAATAAAAAGAAACAGACCTGGTGCTGCAGCTTGTTAGCATCACGCCCATGTACAGGAACTGCAGTTCCATAGACGTGAAGTTCACGGACCATGGAGCACCTCCCGGTAAGTTCAGGGCATGTTGCATTACGTCCAATTTTTCGCAAACGCAACAAGCCAACAAGAATGTCCTGATTCATGACCAAGAAAATGTTCAAAAAGCTCACTAGGCGATATCAAAAATCAGCTAACAATAATATATTATGAATTTTCCGAGCAAAACAAGCATCCAGAAAATGCAGTAAGTGCAAAAAATAGGATGCTTGTTTCGATATCTATATGACACTGAAATGTAACTTGGTATTTAAATGGCCTAAACTTAATCCATATTTGACCGAATATCTTAACTGAATACTAACTGAAGAGAACCATCCATACATATGTATATTTACAATACAAGATCAATCTTAGAACCAAGTTGAATTCAATTAAATCTCAATCTATATCCAATGACTTGTCTCGGAAAACAAACGGGAAAGCTATACAAAAATGGAGGACAATATACTAACCAATTTTCATTGTTCCTAGAACCAAAAAAAGTGAAAACAAAATAAGTTATGTAGAGTATATGATAAAGAGAAGAATAAAATAATTTTATTCAAGGGTAATAACGATGGTAACATCATGTTATTAGTTAATCAAAATCAATCAACATCAACTATTATCAAAAATGATGATATGAAACTATAAT
This sequence comes from Kaempferia parviflora, assembly GCA_037177295.1. Lineage (NCBI taxonomy): Eukaryota > Viridiplantae > Streptophyta > Magnoliopsida > Zingiberales > Zingiberaceae > Kaempferia > Kaempferia parviflora. Next base: position 3,055,870 of record JBAMIE010000036.1, on the reverse strand, counting down.
ATGATATGAGATTATCATTGAATAATACGCAATTGCTAATATATAACAGTGTTGATATTATTACCAAAATTTTGTAATTAATAATTTGACATCATTAATATGTTATACAGAAACAGTAGTAATATTATAATGATTGAGAAAACAAAATAAGTTATGTAGAGTAAATGATAAAGAGAAGAATAAAATAAATTTATTCAAGGGTAATAACGATGGTAACATCATGTTATTAGTTAATCAAAATCAATCATCATCGACTACTATAAAAAATGAAGATATCAAACTATAATATGATATGAGATTATCATTGAATAATATGCAATTGCTAATATATAACAGTGTCGATATTATTAACAAAATTTTGTAATTAATAATTTGACATTATTAATATGTTATACAGAAACAGTGATAATATTATAATGATTAAGAAATCATATCATTGACCTATTAATAAAATAAATGGTGATGTGACAACAATGAAGGCCTCATCATCACATAAAAATGATAAAATAAAATAAAATAATAATTGGACAAATAAAATTACATTAAATTAACATATAAAAAGAGCATTAGCTAAACACCTTCATCTATTATAAACTAAAAAAACATAACTAAATGGTTTGAAAATTCCAGAAAAGGGAAAAAAATTGAGAATAATTTCATCCATAACACACAAAAAACAATGATTGCCAGCATGTAATTTTACATCATCTACCTGCCGTGTATCTTCGTATGACAGAAAGGTTTCCCAACCCTCATTTGCTGCATAATCACGTCGCATAAGCTCAACTTCCTCAGGCTTAACTTTGTGGTGAATGTCCTATAACAATTTCAAGAATAAAGAGGCCATTCTATGAATTTGACTCCTGCTTTTAGGAAAAATAGACTAACACAGACACAAACCTGTATTCCAGCCTCACGTGTTCTAACATCTCGGCATTTCAATCCTAAATCTTCCATTCGTGCCAATGCAAGTTCACGGAGATTTCCTTTTTCAACTCCGGAGGTGACAAGTGGCATCGGAATATCTCTTTGAACTCTGTAAACACGTGTCCATGGTGGTACCATCGATAGAATCCTTGCAATAACGTCCACCAGGAGCTCTGGTGGATAATTCCTATACCTAAAGAAAATAAGTACAAATTATTTTCATTTCCCAGTCATCATCGTCATTTTTATCTGGCATGAGAATAGTGTCATGCAACTTTTATCATAAGTGCGCCTTTGAACACCACAAGGATGAGAAAACAGGGAAATATTAAAGATAGTCTGGCTGACAACCAAACAGATATACAATATTATCTCAGATGACAAGAAATCAACCAATGAATAAAAAAAGGGCAGAGGTTGTTTCGAGGATTCGAACCCGTGACCTCTAGGTCACAAGGTAACAACTTTACAGTTGGCCAAGGCTCCCCTTCCAAATCAACCAATGAACGAGGGAAAAAAGTCACCAGAAACTCAGAAGTTCTAGCCAAGTTTAGACAGCAAAAAAGAGCTAATTCTAAAAGTGTGGCCCATATTTTCATAGATTCTGAGAACAGGTCTTAATTTGCCCGCAAGATACGGAAAAGTGTAGTACCTGCCGGTTTTCCACAGCTCATAAAGTCCAGTTCCTCTAATTACAAGCGTTGGATAGATTTTAAGACCATCTGCCCTGAAAGCTGGGTTCTCAAAAAATTCTCTAAAACTTTCTAAATCTCTCTCAACTCCAACGTTTGGAAGATCAGGCATCATGTGAGCAACAACCTACCAACAAGCAGACAACTGAATGAGATGAAAAGAACATATAGATCAGAATATATTTGATGCAAAGGCATGAAGAATGGATTAGGAATGCTTTTCCAAAACCACTTTGGAAGCTAAATAAGGTGTCTAATAAATTTATGTACTCCATTCACAAAACCACTTTTCTAATGCACTTGAACATATTTGATGAAAGGCATTAAGAATGGATTAGGAATGCTTGTCCAAAACCACTTTGGACGTTAAATACGGTGTTTGATAAATTTATGTTGAAAGTAAAGACTCCATTTACAAAGCCACTCTTTTAATGCGAGTGGAAGGATGTTTTTCAAAAGTACTTTCCCAGAAGTATTTAAATATTTCTAAAGATTAATATAAGAATCAGATAAACAATAGGATGTTTCAAATTTTAACATAATATTTAATATCTAAAAATTGAATGTTTAAATCAATTATTTTATTAAAAGGAAATGAAACAAATATAGATTAGCACTTATAGGTTAGCAAATCATAGTAGAAGACAAAATTCAGATTGTTACAATTTAGCACTTTGATAAAAAGAGAGAAAAAGTAGATATTAAAGATATAGTTTCAATTTATCATGCTTTAATTTAATAAGACTATTGTTTTGCTACATATGCTGCTGTGCCATCCAGATCAAAACAGATTCAAATAATCATGACACATGCGACTATGCAATGCTCCAAAATCCACATATTTAGTCATCTATCTTTCAATCGTATCTGTAAACCTGCTAAAAGGAAACCAATTGACTTGTGATTAAGTATTTTACCTTAAAACCGGCATCCTTAGCCAAGCAAAAGCAGTCAGCTACAGCAGCAACTGTGTGACCTCTATTTGTGTCACGAGCTACATCTTCATATGTGCTTTGTACTCCTATCTCAAGACGAGTACAACCATATAACAACATTTGGCGTAGATGGGGTCCTAAACAATAATCAGGTCTCCTGATAATAAAAACAGATAATTAGCACATCTTCACTGTTGTCTAAAATGGAATTTTCAAACACTTTCAAAGATAAAGTTAACTGCTTCACATCAACAGGCACAACCTTAAGCTATTTCAGAATTGTCAGACAAAGAACAAAAAAGACAAAGAAAGAACAAAGTGAGAGAAATATGAAACACACGTTTCAATTGTCATTCCAATACATTTTGTTGTGCCGTGCTCTGAGTACTGTACAGCCTCTTCAACATTTGCAGATGTATGTCCTGATAAAGCATCATGAAGATTTCTTATGAAGAAATCACGATAGTCAATAGGCAGTGACATGAAAGTCCCTCCCATTAAAATGAACTCCACCTGGATGGAATATAGGAATTGCAATCAGAAGCTAACAAGTAAAATTGATATGGATGAAGGTATAAATTTTGATAAACAACTATTGGGATATGCAGATATAAACTGAAGATCAGAATTGCCTCATAGTTTGAATAGATCACAAACCTTATCCACACTGTGACCTAACCTTTTCAGTTGGTCTATTCTGCTTCTAGCTTGTACATATGGATTGTATCTGGAAGCATGTAATAGATAACATTAGAGCAAATAGGTGTAATAATACTACTATCAAAATTAAAAATAAACAAGAGAAAGGAAATACGTTGAATGAACATGATAATATACATGCCACATCATCAGCCCATGGTGCCACATAAGAAGAACATCATTTATACATATTCTAGAAGAACTAAGAAAGCATAACACTTGTACTACAATGCATAAAATAAGGAAGTTGGTTGTAACTTCCATTGATAACTACCAACTATTTATATCTATATAGTACTTAGGACTAATAAGGAGTTATCTTTAAAGAAATTGCTATTAGTTTCCGTATTAGGAGGTTTGTCCACTCCATAAGGACAAGAGTATTGTAAGAATTCTACATGATATCAGTGAGATACATATTTATTGTACTTAAAATAAATTGTCTCTAACATAACATCAAGATAAGCAAAAGGAGATTTAAAGAACGAGTGTTTGAAAATTGCAATGATATCACGAAAAAAGATTTCTTACAATTCTAGTAGATAGAATAAGGTCAGATGCTGAAAAATTATCTATAATACAGTAAATTTGGCCCAAAGAAACCCCTCATAAGACACGATTCATACTCGGAGTAGCCCGAATTGGGGTTTCCTTCCCCTATGATTACTATGATTTTAGTTGAATGTTATGTCAGAACCATATACCTACATAGTTATAAAACATTTGTTGATTCAATCCCACTGTTCCAATAATAAGCCATCTTTAAGGGACTCTTCTTTGACTTCAAGTATATCTAGTATAAACCATCATGTCTGATATGATAGAAGTGTACAGTGGAACTCCCTTGAACATGATCACACTTTGGTATTAGCAAATGATGCCTTTGGTTACGCAAAACCATCTTGTGCAGAGAATGCATATATTTTCATTTCACCAGTCAAAGACTCAAAGCTAAGTACACACATCTAATTATCTCAAAACATGGAAAATTACTTCAATGTTCTATCGAATATTAAGAAATATAAGCCTGGAACCATAAGTTGGACAGCCAAATAGCTGTGTGAAAAACTTAAAGAATAGAGAAGTAGGGGGGAGAATGCGATAAAGACCTGGCTCGGATGGCTCTCATGCTTGTTGGCTCATAACCGGTATATGATTGCGTGCTGTACTCAAAATCCGAATCAGGGCCACCAGGGCAGTACACACATATATTACCGGTGGTAGCAATATGAGGGCACCGGTGCGGCTTCGACATGACGGCGACCACCGCGATGCCGGACGCGGTGCGGACGGGCTTGGCACGAAGCTTCGGGAGGAGGGCGTCGCGGTCCGCCTCGGGGACTGCGGCGATCATCTCCACGAGCTTTGGCGCGCGGGAGAGGCCGTACTTCCGGCAAGTAGCGGACTTGAGCTCGTTGAGATTAACGTTTTCCCCTCGGCGGGAGCGCTCGGCCATGGCGGAGACGATCTCGGCGATGGCGCGGACACGCGCTTCCTCCTCGGAGATACCCAACGGGATGGAGACTCCGCCTCGGCCGGGCGTCGGCTTCTTGCGCGTCTCCGGCGTGGCCATGGGCAAGGCGGCGCCGCGCTGTACTCGAACGGCTAGGGTTCAGTTCGACTGTTCGAGAGATGAGGAGGAGCGGCGTCACAGCTTAATCAGAGATGTACGACGGAGTGGTATTATGGTAATTAAAAATTTGTGAAGGGCATTTTTTTTTTTAAAAAAAGTAACAAAGTATCGAGTTATTTCGAATATTTTCTCTTATTTGGATTGGACCGGTAATTTATAGGCCCATTAAACAACGGTCCAAAAGGCGCTTGATTTATTAAGGCCCCCCATTTAAGCGGAAACCTTCTGGAATCGTTCGCGGCTTCTGGTTCATTCCAGAGACGCCTACTTCGTCCAAGGAAGGCCACCGTTTTCGCTTCCACCTTTCTCCTATAAATAAAGCCAGCACGCGGCTCCCATTTCCGCCATTGATAAGGTAGCAAAGCAAACGAAGAAGAAGATGTCGGCATTCTCGAGCACAAGCTCCCTGTTGCTTCCCCTCGTCTCCTTCCGCGGAAGGGCCACCGCTGGCCATCGCCTGCACCGCCGTGGGTGGGCCGTATCGATTCCTCGTAGAAGTCCGGCCGATCTCTCCGTCAAGTCTATGGCCGGCGAGGGCAGAGACAGTCTCGACCACCTCCAACGAGCCAGTAAGATGAAGCAACAGCAGGAGCCGCTGCAGCGCAGTGCCGCGAAGAGGGCCATTGCTCCGTCCTCGCCCATCGGTAAGACCCTCTCACACTGGGGCTCGCATATTTAGATCTCGTGCTGCGGCGTTCATCTTGTTCTTGAATCGCCTTTCACATGCATTTCTGCCTTTTCGCCATCCAATTTTTGGAACAAGTAGATCATTAGATCTGAACCCGCAACTTCATCAAGAATTCACTCTGATTGTAGACAGATGCCTGAAGCACTTCATCTTTAATTCTTTCTAGTAATAAGTTAGATATCTGTTTGTGTTATTGTACTAGTCTAGAGTACACGTTAAATTGTTACCGAATTATGTGAATTGCAGGACTTTGGGACAGATATCCTTCTGCAAGGACAGTGCAACAGATGATGGACACCATGGAGAGGATCTTGGAGGATCCCTTTGCTTACAGCGGGACATCGTTCCCTGCTTCGAGCATCGATGAATTCGGGAGCAATTACAGGAGGGGAAGGATCCCATGGGAGATCAAGGAAGAGCAAAATGTTTACAGAATGAGATTCGACATGCCCGGGATGACCAAAAACGATGTGAAGGTCTGGGTTGAAGAAAACATGCTCGTGATCAAGGCGGAGAAGCTGCCCAAGGAAGCAAAAGAAGGCGAAGAGGAGGACTGGTTGGCGAAGAGCTACGGTCGGTACAACAGCAGGATTGCGTTGCCGGAGAACATTGACCTAGGGAAGATCATGGCGGAGGTGAAGGACGGAGTGCTCTATGTGACCATTCCTAAAGCTTCACCTTCCAGCAAAAAGGTGGACATCAGTGTCCAGTGAGGCATGTTGATTCACACTCTAGTAGCCTTGTTTTGCTCCTTTTTGTATCAGAATGTTGGAAGATGAGAACAAGCTTGGAAACTCAGGGTAAACAAGGCAATTTAAATGTTAAATAACTTTTGGTCGAGAAACCTATGACATAATTACAGCTACTGGTACAAAGACAGCACAAAATATACATCATGGGCGTATTGCTGATAAAAACAACTAACACGGAAAAATAATCGATGTCTATATCACCTGACTAATGAATCAAATCCGTTCACGTTGGCCCTCAAACAAATTGTTGAATTTGTAGCTTTCGCTTCATCCGTGAAGATGAACACTAATCTAATGTTCCACGAGAGCAGCATCGGTTTCAGACAATGGTGCTGCCAAAACGGAAAATCAAAGAATTTTAGTAGTGAAAGACACAAAAAAAAAAAAAAAAAAAACTGTATCATATTTGATTTTATGCTAAAATCTTGATAGCGAATATTTGAATGTAGAGTGAAATAATAGTAAAATTTTACGCACATATTGTGGTCATACCGAGCAAATCCTCATAGGCATCTTGGAAGAACGGCGATTCCAGTAGCAATGGAGGTGAGAAAACTTGATCCAAGGTGCCATCTAGGGATGTATCTGTTAAACCACAGTTGTTCGTGCACTCTTTGTGCCAATTTATCTTGCCCTGAAAAGTTTGAGATTCTGGTGTAGAAGAAATGAATTGTTGTTTTATCTGATTAGTTGAACAATCATCCTTTGGTAGAGAAATAAAGTAGTGTTCCGAGCCATCATCATTACTTCCATCTTGGAACACTGATTTACGTGACAAGCTTGATAGAGCAACTTCACGTACAGAACGTCTAATGTTCTGGGCATATTTATCAGCACTCTCTACAAAATTAGAAATCTCTAGTTAAACAAGAATACAGCTAAAGTCAACTATAGGAGAAACAGGTGAAGCTGCTAACCTTGTGATTCCTCGTATGTATCACTTGGATGTTTAGTTGTAGCTGCTTTCTGAACTGGCACAGTTTCTTGGTGCACTGGAAGTGTTGCAGGACGGCGTTTGGTCACGTGGGCACCCTTTGCTGTTGAATTTGGAGTTAGGTTGAACAAATGCGGAAGTTTCAGAGTAGGACTATTTGAAAATTTTTCATTCTGGGTAGAGGAGAGTTTTGAAGTGATGTCAGCAACGTCATCAGCGATGCTTTCCTGTCCATTAAATTTAAATTGATTACATGACAAATGAGAGGAACTAGATGATAAAAAACAATCAAACAATCAGTTCTTACTAGGGGTCTGCTGATACTTTGGCTTTGGATAGTGGTTGAATGTGCACTAAATCCATCCACTGATGTAGAAACATTATTTACTTCTTCAGTGAGCTCAGAAATTGACTGCTGCATCGTCGGAATTGCTTCTTTTAGCTGATCAATGAGTCCCTGAAGGATGCATGCAATCATAAAAAGGATCAGATCCCAAAACAAAAGGTAAAATCTTGTTTCAAGTAGGAAAGAATAAGGAAAAGGACATGTGTAAATGAGTATTAATATGCAGTCCATCACTAGAACTAGATCAATAAACCATACAGTATGGTTCTTAAGCATAATTTGACGACCACCAGCTCTAATGCTAATAAAATCCGTACATTTGGTCGTATGATAATGGAGATTATCCAACGTCAAATTCTTCACCACCTGTGCCAAATACAATACACAAAAAACTTTCTTTCATAGTCATAAGCTTCTTTCTCTTCATTTCTTGCTAAATTTTTCCTTTTGCCAAATATGCAACAATTATCATATTTACCATCTAACTAAACCCAATTGTGTATAGTTAACAGGGGAGAAAAAAAACATTGAATTTATGCTAGAATCACAACCAGTTGGCTGAACTAGCCAATGCTACAAAATTCTGCTTGTTTAGCATAATCTTAAAAGAAATAGGGTAACAAAGCTAGTGGAATCATAACTTGATTGCATGATTTTGTTACTGCACACACTGCAGCCACATTCCTAACATCCATCAAATCCAACTGCATTATCATAAATGTTTTCCTCAGTTAAGAACTTGACGTGAATAGAAGCCAAGCGAATATCTCCTATAGACTTTGAAATCTCAGGTCCTGAGCCTTCCTGGGAATAAAATATTGAATCTCTTATATTTTCAAGGAAGAAGCCGAGCCATGCATGAACCATAATCAGAAACCCAATAATAAATGGGATGAAGAGATAGATAAGGTGATGTAAAACAAGCCCGGTTACTTCAATCAATATATATTGGGCTATGAATTGCTATCCAAGTATATCGTTATACCTGTATGCTAACCAAATGCTGCCGATGTTCTGCAAGAGTAGCAGCTAGTGACTCTGCATGTCCACCGCTACAGCCATCGGAAGCATTATGGAGTATATCAGGACCCTCCCCATCATTAGCTTTCACCTGTAAAATAGAGTTTCCTATTTGAATAAAATTAAACTTGGGAAGGTTTAACCATAAAAGTTTAGAGCATTCTCCATGAAAGCTAACGTTTCAGGTACGAAAAAAAAGGAACAACACTACGGTTCAGATTGTGATATGGATGATCTCGTGATCCTACTACACAAATCGGCTAGGCAATCCAGAACCCAAATAGGATCAAAATTAGGTTAGGATCTTACAACCCATGATCCCCACTATTCCAAGAACAAATCCCTCAATTCTAAGGACCTTAGTTTGATTGAATATATTTGCAACAACAATAAGAGTTGAAAACACGAGGGGTAGAGGGAGACCAAACAAATCTCAAGTAAACACTATTATAAGCGATTCAAAAAATTTAAATGTTATTAGTAATGTACCACACAGAGTTCAATGAAGGGATAAGATTCATATAGCTAAACTCAAATAATTGGGACAAACATTTCTTTGTAATGTTAATTGACTTAAAATAGACCATTTTTGAAGACCAAACAATCTAAGAATTTTTCTTCTTTTTGTTATATAAGAACACATTTTAGTTTCCAAGCAGAAAATCTTTTTTGTGAAATCATACATCTTATAGAAATTATTTGTCTACATAAAGATATAACATATCAATATTTATATAAGTTCGTATATTTACTATATGATTATTTGAATTATACTCTATGTTGCATGGATACGGATACAGGTATCGTATCGGATACGACACGGATACAATGATATGGAAAATTTTGAAAATATAAGACACGATACGGCTAGGATACGTCAATTATTAAAATATAAAAAAAATATTATA
>JBAMIE010000036.1:3035091-3046236 GCA_037177295.1 Kaempferia parviflora | reverse complement strand
AATTGGTTATGACCTAAACCCTCCTCACTAATGCCCAAGGGTCAAAACCCTTCTAGCGCGAATTATTCTTCCTATTTTCTTTTTGCCACTTCCGATACTCCTAAAATTCCCTAAAAATACTCTAAAAATCTAGAAAAATCATATTATAATTATAAAACTATTTCTGGAAATTTTGGGGCGTTATACAAGGACTGTGGACATGAGTCAAGACGGGTCAAGGTTCAGACATCATCGAGTTCTGGGTTTTCGGAGGCCGAGCAAAAGTCCAATCGGAGGTGCTGATTGGCAAAGGTAATTTCTCATGAGTGGAGTAGGTGAGGACGTGTTCCCCGAAGAGGGAACAGTAGGCGTCGGTCCGGCTTAGGATTTCTGGTGAAACCTGAAAGTCATGACCAAGACTGCACTAGCTGTTAAATAATTTTCTTTTCATATTATTATGTGATAACATATTTTTCAGGAAAGAAAATGAATTAAAAGAATTAAAGAAATTAGATCAGCTTCGGTGAGTTCGCGAGAACAGGCTCGAGGGCGAATAGGCTCGAGGGCGCCCCAATAGGAGAAGGCACCCTCGGCGCAGGTGGAAGGCGCCCTCCAGCAAATACATTTCGGCGGATGAAGTTTGAGCAGCTGGATGCCGCGTGTGAGCGGGAAGGCGCCCTCAAGGGCTTGAGGGCGCCCTCCACAGATAAAATTTAACTTCGCATGGGATAAAGCTCGAACCAGATTAACGCTCATCCACACCAGCTAGAGGCGCCCTCCAGAAGCAATATTCGGCCTATAAAAGGCAGCCGAAGCTGCTCTTTAAAAAACAACAATTATTCTTGAAACTATTGCTATGTGCTGCTTCAATATGCTCTAACGCTGCTCCGATGACCTAAGGTGAAGCTCTACTCTTTTACAAAACGTCGGTATAATTAGATTGTTATTTCTGCACTTAATTTCTAAATCTATTATACTTTCATTTGTAATTCTTGCGGATTGATAGTGGATTGCCCAAAGTAAACAGTCAAAGACTGTGGGCCTTGCAGTAGGAGCCGTTACAAGACTCTGAAGCAAGTAAAACTGAAACGTGTCAAGTTATCTTTCTGTTTATTTATTTCTTTTTTATTTTCCGCTACAAACTCTATTTTAAATCTGAAAATTTTCTTTTGTGATATTCACCCCCCCCCTCTATCGCTCATTTCGATCCTACAGGATATTCCTAGTCAATGATGTAACTCAAAGTGAGGGCACGGTTAGAGTACTCTTGTGCAAGCTATTTGAGAATGCTCTCGGTCGGGGATGTTACCAAAGTGAGTGTATGGTTGAAGTCCTATATAACCTATTATGGGGATTATTTTAGGAAGTGAATACATATTTTAGGAAAGTGAATACATGATTGGAAGAATGTATAACCTAGTACAAGGATATTCTCGATTGGAGATGTTCCTCATTAAATGCATAGTTAGAGTTCTATGTTCTTGAATATATCGAACAACTTTTTATCGAACCACATACGTAACTTTCCAAAATTATCAAATCGCATAGGCTAGTTTAAAAATTACTAAATCACATACCTACTTTTTATTTTACTCCTAATCAGTTGACTGATAAAAATAAAATCAGTCGAATCAATTTCTATTTGAAAATCAGCCGACTAATTTTTTTACTAGTTGAATTGATTTTTCTCTATGCCAAAATTTCAAACTTGCGAGTAAATCAGTCAACTGATAATAAAAATCCGTAGACTAATTACTTTTATATCAAAGTTAATTTTGGTCAAAACTAGTTAATGGAAAAAATAATATCAGATTGACATGAAACTAGCTCTTATGTGTTCGGCTAGTTCTCTTGATTATATCCATGACCTCAAATATCAATTTGACCTAATATATTAAGAGCAGTGATTTTTTGAATATGAATATATTTAAAAATTATATTTCATATTCAAAAAATTACTGCTCTTAATATATTGAGTTAAATTGATATTTGAGCGTATGAATATAATTAGGAGAAGTAGATGAATATATAGAAGCTAGTTTTATGTTAATATGAAGTTGTTTAGTCTATCAACCAATTTTATCCTAAAACCTATTAATAGACCAAATATCCTCGGATTGACATGAAACTTGCTCTTATATGCTCATCTACTTCTTTTGATTATATTCAAGCTTTAATACATCAATTTGACCCAATATATTAAGAGTAGTGATTTTTTAAACACGAATATGTTGAAAAAATATAATTCATGTTTAAAAAAATTACTATTCTCAATATATTAGATCAAATTGACGTTTGAGGGCATGAATAACTAACATATAGGAGATAATTTTATGTCAATCCGAGAATATTTAGTCCATCAGTCAGTTTTGAACAAAATCAGCTGATAGACCAAACATTCTCGGATTGACATGAAACTAGCTCGTATATTTTTTTTTTAGTTGTCCTGATTGTATTCATACCCTCAAACTTCAATTTTACCTAATATATTGAGAGTAGTGTGTAAAATTGGTGTGTTCGATAGAAGGGGGGTGAATATCAATTATTCAAAAATATCAAAGAATGCACAGTGAAAAACAAAAAACATGAGTACACAAGACATGAACGATTTACTTAGTTTGTAGCCTTCGGTGACTCGTATTCCAAGACCCACTGTCCTTAGGACCGTATCGTTGGGCAATCCACTAAAAGCCTCTTCTAGTAACGCCAAAAAAGTGAATCGAGTACAATAATAACAAAAGGACAAGTGTAACAGCCTACACCTTCCTTAATGCAGTAATTAACAATTAAAACACTTTTGTTACCCAACATGTAAAGATTCTCACATCAATCTCAGTGTCAGACGGCTTCTCAGCAATAGGAGGGTGCAGCAGTGCGCAGACAGAATAGTTCGAATGTCGCACAGTTGTTTAGAAGCTTATAGTAGTGGACATGTAGAAGTGTTGGTCAAACATGGCTTATAAAAGACTCCGAAGGCGCCTTCAGCCTACTCCAAGACGCCTCCACGTCAGCACTTATCCCTACCACTTTGGAGTTGATAATTTCTGTCCTCTACGGTAGTTATCCATCTAATGGCAGCCCCATGAAGGCGCCCTTAGCTCCTGCGTAGAGAGGGTTGCTGCCTTGTGGCCGAAGGCACCCCGAGCACTATTCACCATAGTCAAAACATAGTTTTAGCACCTACAAAACAAAGTTAGTGTCGTAAAAAATTATCTATCCTGTAAAACAAAGTGAGTACACTATTAATAAGTAATACTAAGCAGTATTAATTAGATCATGTCTCTCTAAGACCAATATCTAGTCAAGGTCTCAACTTAGGTTTCCAAAATAGACCTAAGTTAGACTAATGCCTGATGTTTCCTCCAACGGGAATACGTCCTCACTAAGTCACTCTCCTCCATTAACTTACCTCACTTACCTGACGAAATCGTATATTCAGAATTTTGCCCATCAGGAATCGTACATCCCGACCTCTTGCCGAAATCATACATTCGTACTTTAACCCATCAGAAATTGAATATCTCGACCTCCTACCGGAATCGCACATCCGAACTTCAACTCATTGGAAATAGAACATCCCGATCTGGACTTCAGACAGTTAGTCAAACCTTCATTCTTGGTAGAAAGGTTAAATCACACAAAGTCTAACGTTAATCCATTTGTCATTCATTAAAACTTGAGTTTCATTATTAGTGTAAACTACACCAATAATCTGCCCTTTTTGATGCAATGATAACATGAGTTAAAATTAGAAAAAAATATATTGGAATGAATTGATGCACTTGGTTTGAAAAATTAAGGGTTGATGTTGATTGATCTTATTTTTCTTACTTAACCTTATACTCTTCCCCTTTGACATTTATCAAAAAATAACTAAGGTTAATCAAACATGCAAAATATCAAACAAAAATACATTGCTTGACTTTATAGATGGTTAGGGAGAGCTTTTTAAATGAAAAATCAAAGTAAAATTAAAAAAAAAATCTTAAGTATAAGATTTTTCAATAGAAAAATTTCAAAACATTTTTCAAAAAATAACTTCATTTTGAAATTTGATATATCAAAAAAAAATTCTGAAACTTGAATTTTGGAAAAGAAATTTGTTAATCATTTTATAATAACATTTTTAAATGAGAAAAAATTGATCTAAGTCAAAATTTTCAAGTGAATTTTGAAACAAACATTTTCAAAAACATTTATCAAAAATAAAAATTAGGAAATTTTGGCAAACTTTCTAGAGAAATAATGATTTTGAAAAAGAATTTTCTAATATATAAAGTATTTTCAAACGAGAATTTGAAAAATATTCTTTGTCTAAAAATTTTCAAGTTTTAAAATATTTTCTAAGTATAATTTTTAAAAAATTATTTTAATTAGATTTAAAAATGATAATTTTAGAGGAAATTGAAAATGAATTTTTGAAGCTCCCACTAAACCTAATATAGATTTGTTAAAATTACTTATCAAAAAATTCTTGATGTCTAACCATCAGCTACTAACTAACTGTCGAAAAGATAGTAGTTTTTTCACTTAGTTAGTCAAGTTAAGTAAGTTTGTCCCAAAAGATTGGATTTCTTAACTTGATTACTGTATTTGGATATTTATATCCCAGACTTATATTGATGCACTGATATAAGCATTCAAAAGTCCAAGAAAAGTGCTAAGTATCTCACATCATTCTATGTTTGGAATACACAATCAAGGTAACCCAAGTGTGCTTCTGAGATGTTAGTTACCTAAATTTATAGAATTATGATATCTAGGGTTCAAAACTAGGCTATGTCCAAATCATAATTTTTGAAAAACTAAAAAATTGGGATTTTCAAAATAAATTTGTCCTAGAATTTAAATACAGTTAAACTAAGTAAAAGAAAGTTTTTATAGCAATAGAAAATATTTAATCCTAGTCTATCATGCACATTCATAAAAATATTAATTTTGAAATCAAAACTTGGAAAGGTAGGAAACTAAGCAAAAGAGTGTAATGCATAGATCAACAGGTCAATTAATCCATGTATATGATACAATGCAGTCAGAATCTTAAAACACAGAAATAGTCTAAGGTTGATCAACTAGAGGAGGTGGGGGGTAATGAGTCACATGCATGGGTTGAAGAAGGGCCTGCATCTGTTGATCTCGGTGTGAAAAGCCGACGCCCATCTCAGTACTAATTGTAGAGAAGTTGGTGCTCATTTCGGCATGAACAATAGAGACTAGATCCCTGGTATGCAAGAACAACTCCTCTAGACATGCAAGATACTCCTCGATGGACAATGAGGTCGAGGGCTGCGGTCCCACGAAGTCACCGTAAGTGAACTCGGACATACCCTCTGTAGGAGCAAAGACTTCATCTGGGATATCTAGTGGGGCATCCTCGGCCAACTCGACTGGTGGAACAACCTCCTTCGGAATAGTTGGTAGAGCTCCTCCTCTCTAGGACAACTCCTCCTAAGTAGTGACTACTACCTAGGCTAGGGCTAAATGATGCTGACCAATCTAATCGTATTCACTCAAAGGAGTGAGGGTGCCCTGGGTCATGTCTATTCCTATGGTCGAGAAGATATATGTTAGAATATGACAGTAGGGCATATGAACTTTCTTCCTAGTGACTGTACCGGATGCATGTATGATGTTATGAGACATATGTAATGCAATGTCAATATCAAGTCTGTGGCACAGGGCATATAGGAAGAATGAATGATATAACCTCATCGGAGGAACATCCCTAGATGAGAGTGGCAAGATACAAGCAGTAAAAACTCGATATAATGCATAGTCCTAAACCCTAAGGGAGAGAGATCTAAAGTTTGTCATAAGAGGCTCTCTCTCCTACCCATAAAAGTACATAAAAATGGTGTCGAGTGCAATATGAGCATAGAGTTCACTAAATAGCAAATCCCAGCTGAGGTAGCATAGAAATGGACATGCAGAATGTCTGAACCCTAGACAATCATATAGTAGAGTAGGTGAAAAGGTAAAATCCTCCCAACTACTCTGGTAGAATACCTAGGATCATCTACCTTTTCTAAATTATTAAAAAATTATTTACATAATTCTAAGTTCACTACACTGCTATAATAAAGAAGTCGATGTAGTTTGTAGTAGTCAATGATCTTAACGGTGTGAGGACAGTATCGAGTGAAAAATGCATAGTTAAGATATCTAGTTTTAATGGGTGAATAGTTACGATCTAAGAAAGTCATCCTATGATACTCAGTGGGAAAGGCTAGATTAATAGATGTACCAGAGTTAGAAGGACCAACATTATGACATCTCGTAAAGGTATAGTTAAACACAAAAAGTTTTGATAATAGAAAATAATAAGAGAAAAACTTGAATAGCTAGATTTAGATGTTACCTAGAAGACATTTGTAGGAAAAAGGGTGAAAGATGTGAAAAAAGAAGTGAAAACTCGGCTGGAAGGTGCCTTGATCTCGGTCGAACAATAACACAGAATGTTTCTATTCGGTGTCAAAAAATGACCTTTGAAGGCGCCTTGGTGTCACGAAAGCAGGTGCCTTCCACCGCCTAAGGGAAGTCACCTTCTGGTAATGGAGGTGCCTTTGGTAGTTTTGGGCGGGATTTTTCCCACCGTGACTGGAGTCGCCTCTGACGTTCTTTGAGGCGTCTTCAATGTGATGTTTTTTTTTAAAAAAATTAAGGTTTAAAGTTAAGGGTTTTTTTATTAATTAAGTTAACATTTTGGTTATGTAAGATACGAAAATAAAATAATAAATGTTATTGGACGAATAACCTTATAGGAATTTTTAGAAATTTTTTGGAAATTAATCGGAGCTCGTATGACTCGTTTTAAGGGAATAATTTATCTAGCTTAGGGTAAGCCTCTTTGGAATATCCATTTAGTTTGGAGTTGATTAATGTAATTAAATCTAAAGTTATAATTTCTTAACCTAGTATATAAACCTAAACCTATGTTTCCTTGTCTTCATTTTTCTCTTCCTCCCGATTCTTTGCCTGACGCCGTATTCTCCCCAACTTGATCACTCGCGACGCCATGCATCCGAGCCGCCAGTATCGCCTCACTCCACCGCCGGCCCAACACCACCATCGCCTCCACCACGTTCTAGATCCCTTCATCCGTTACCTTTCCGAGTCACCACCTTGGCACAGGCTAGACTGTGATCGAGAGGGAGGAGGGATCCGAGCCAAACTCTCATCGCCGCACCTCTCACGTGATCTCCCAACACTAACTCTCTAACCGCCTCCCATTGCCGACGCCAACCCTCTCTTCATCACCTGAATCGATTCAACGTCGTCTTTGTGTTGCTGACTCTAATCCACTCTCTTAGAGACCCTCTGTTTCAATTTATCACTGTTGGTTTTCCTCTCGAAGCTGGCAATGTCACTCTCTTCACGATGGGATTCTAGTCCGCCGTCACCACACTTATGTGAGGCAAACTTGGTGACATTGCAGCCATGACCGTCGCGAGAGGTGACACTGCTGTTTGTAGAGTGAGCTGTTGCCCACTCCACTCTTCTCCTGATCTGACACCGCCGACCTCTTCCCTCACTTTATTTTTGCCGAATCTAAAGTAATCACAACCTTAACTACTCATTTGGGTAATTGAGGGTTAGATTAATGATTTTGTGGTGCTATTACTGATTGCACAGTAGGCTAATCCTTCTCTGGCCATAATTCTGGCAATGTGTGAGCTCCGACTACCTCCCTCACATTCCTTCCAACCAAATTCGATGTAAACACTTGACCTAGATTCAGATTTAGCTAATTGGATGTTGGATCACTAATTAGGGTAGTCATTATCTGTTTTGGACAGCATGGCCACTCCTCTCCGACCATCACCTCCTCCGGTTAGTATCTCCTGCAGTGAGTTAGCAAGGGAAACTTTGAATTGGGTAAGTGGTTTGATTTGATTCATATTTAGCTTAGCATAATTAGAGTATTGGATGGATAGAGATTTCAGTTATAATCTGATCATGGATTGTTTGGATTTTAATACAAATTGATGTGGGAAAATTTATGGAGGATTAATTCAAAATTTTGTTGGAAACAAATCATGCTCGTTTAAACCGAATTGGATTATGATCTTTGTAGAGGATATTTAGTTTAATCTAATGGTGAAGTGTTATATGGATCTATGATTGTTCAGATTAAAGATTAAACAGGAAACCAGTTAATTATTTAATGGATTGGGTTTGGGTGTTTATGTAAGGGAGTTTCAGCCAGCACACTCTTTAGTCAACACTGCTAACCTGCCACCACATCGTGGTCATGACGTGATCGATTAATACGTTATATTGATTTAGATTTAATTTATGAAGGGTTAATATTATGGTCAACCCTAATTGAATTTGGGATTAATCGAAGTTGATCATTAATTAGGGTTAAGCAATGATCATGTTTGATTAGGATGACCCTAATTAGTGTTAGGGATGTTATTTAGCTATTAAATGCATATGAAATTAGATAAATAATATATTGATGCAGGACTCTATTAGGTGTCAGACACTTTGACGTGCGGATAGTTTCGGCACGATCTATATTTTAAGGTGAGTATTTCTTCCTTGGCCTCTATATAGATCATTGATCTAAGTGCATGATTATTTGTTGTGTAGGCTTTGATTTACCTTAAAAATCTATTTGTTGAACATCCTGCTTGATACTTACTGTTTGACCTTAGAGATATTCTATTTAATATCTATACAATCTCATCTTTGAATATCTTTATTATGTAGAGTATTCATAGACATGGATTACACCATGGAGATATCATGTTGTATGTTATCATGCATGAGGTGTTAAACATGTGTTATTATATTTAGTGGACATCGGTTGTATCTACCATTAACTTTGGTTTAGGTGATAGGGGGTTTTGATGTATGGTGTGTACTCATATTGATTGGGTTGTTGCGTTGACCTTGTACTGGATATGCACATATCGATTGGGTTATTGCATTGATCTATACTGGATATACACATATTAATTGGATTATTGCATTGACCTTGAACTGTATGTACACATATTGATTGGGTTGTTACGTTGACCTTGTACTGATGTACACATATCGATTGGGTTGTCGGGTTGACCTTATACTAGTTATACTTATGTCAATTGGAATTATTACGTTGATCTTGTACTGATTGTACTTATGTTGACGAGGTTGATGTATTGATGATGACTGGGTCGGTATCATGATTATTTATATCATGCTCATCATCGCACTCTATGCATGATGACAATCAAATGTCTCCCTTGTGGTTGAGCGGGTTGTCAGTCATATCTTAGCTGACCATTCGACCACTCGTGAAAGAGTGGTAGCTTGGAGTGGAGCTAGTCCTGTCGTGCCACCCTGTCATTTAGAGTTTAGTGATATCCGGCGTTGTAAGTCAGGGACCTTGACGCATTTGTAGCTAGATAACTACCATACAAACTGTCCGCCTCAGCTACGCTTATATAGTGGTATCTAGAGGGTAGTGCAGTTGTCATTTACCGGCCTCTCAGCCATACGTGAGTCGTGGTGTCTGAAGAGGTGGGCAGGGTGACCATGGAGCATGCATATTCATTTGCATACGATGCTCGGTGCATCTTCTGGAGATATATCTGTATACATATCTAGTAGATACTAGCTACATGTGATTGTGATTTGTTGCACTTGCTGGAGATATAATTGTTGCATATGTTTACCATGATGCATACATGTGCATTTTTATTACTTGTACCTATTGACATGGATTATACAAATGTGACAGATAATCGGTTGTGGATACCTAGGGGTGTTATCCATCATTACCTATATGTGGGCTTGCTTTGTAAAACTATCAGGTCTACGTTGGGTCTGATATAGAAAAATATCAGGCCTAATATGCATGCATCCAAAAGAGATATGAAAGGAAAGAGAAGATAGGTAACGTACACGTGAGAGAGGAAAAAGAAAAGAAATTGTATCTATTAGAAAGAGGAGAGAGAACATAGTAATGATTGAGGGTTAAAATGGGTCAAGTAGTAAATTAAGTGAGCCCTTTAGTAATATCAAAGTATAATATATCTTTTCATCAATTCATAAATTTAAGTACACCTTTGATAAATTGCCAAACTTTCCATGATTCAAGATTGTTTAATTAAATAATTAAGTCGAGTCCAGCTAAGCCGAGAGTTGTAAAGTACACTATATGTTAGTTGATTTGTGAGCTTGAACTTACAAGGTTGTTGTTTGTTTTTTAAAAAAAGTATTTATTTGTTTACCTGTTTGATAAAAGATTTATTGATAAAAATATTCATAAACTTTATCGTTGATATTATTTATGAATATTATTTATAAATAATTTTTAATATTTCTTCATGAAAATTACACTCAAATTTATTCATTTAATTTAATAAATTATTTTTTAAGTAACTATGTATTAAACAAATATAAATAAACTATTATTATATCGAATACCAAACTTTCTCATTTATAAACATCTGATTCATTTATAACAATACACCATTGAACTCTACACACTTGAAGGTGGAAAGTTACATATGTTATATATAGTCATCACCTTCTTAATTCACTAGTTCAGTCTAATTTCTTCTTGTTTTGCATGTACCAAGTACCGATATGAAATTACCAATAATATTGAAAGGGTTAGTGGTACATCTTTCAGAAATCAAAGACACTTGCCATTGGATTTTTCAGAAAAAGGATATTTTTCTTCGCAAAAGGTTAGTCAGATCCTCGAGAAACCTTTCAATGCATGCCTGATGAGATCTTCGTTCTTCATCCTTTTTCCAATCTAATGGATTCCGTTGAGAAGTTCATTAAACCACCCGTGAAGCTTTTCACTGGCTAACTGAAACATCTCGGACTTTTTTTTTAATGTCGCGAATCATAAATGTACTTCAATAGTTCTTAAAACATTTAATTACTAGCAACCTCAAACCACACCATGCATTAATTAGTTCTTATAACCATGCATTAATTAGGTCCTAGCAGTCTCGAGGGTAGGATTCCGAGAAGAAGAAGGCGTCGGCTCGGAGTACCTATACGGTATCGAGCTCGGCAAGCTCGGAACCTAACACCTCAGAGGGCCTAGCAGCCTCGAGGGTAGGATTCCGAGAAGAAGAAGGCGTCAGCTCGGAGTACTTAAACGGTATCGAGCTCGGCAAGCTCGGAACCTAACACCTCGGAGGGCCTAGCAGCCTC
>JBAMIE010000036.1:2995723-3010231 GCA_037177295.1 Kaempferia parviflora | reverse complement strand
TTCCTATTCCTAGCAGTGGTTCTACCGAACAAGTCACCAAAAAGCACGAAAATTCCGTCCTTTCCACCTCCGCAGCCCCACAAAACTACGAGATTCAGACTCCGAGATCACAGACGAGAGCAAAACCGGGGAAGACAATATAAAGCCGTTGAGGAAGCTTCGCGCAGCGTCCGCACCTACCGCGCAAGGCGCTGAATTCAATCATTCACTCACTCGCGTCAACTGCAAGCACCAGCGAAGAGAGAGCGAGAAAGAAGCAAGAGTTAGCGTCGAGCATTATTATTGCTCATAAAAAAAGGAGTAAAAATGTGGTCTTCACCGAACGCCATGTGAGAGAGCAGAACGAAACGCGGAAGAGGGGAAGAAGAAAAGAAGGCGAAGCAAAGCGTACCTTTCGAAATCGCCATTGCCGAGCTCGAAGAGGAGAGATTTGGGGATACGCACACCGCCGAGAGCGATCGCCGTCTTGCCTTTTTATCGACCTTAAGATGGCGGCGGCTAGAGGCTCAAAATAAATGAGGGCTAAAGCGCAAAAAAAACAAACAAATGAAGAGTTCTATGTCTGATCCCTTAAGTTCGTGTGGACCCTACTACCGGACCAGCCGAATAACAAGGGAGGTACAATTTTTGGTAGACCAAAGACCGTAAAATATTTAGTTTACTTTAACTACTGTTATTTCTTTTATTTGAACCCCTTGAATAGTAAGTTTTAGAGTATAACCCTTTAGTGACCGACCATGTAAATTAAAAAGCAGGTCAATAACAACGGCGAAATTTCCAATTTGAGACTCTAAATTTGAAAAATATCAAATAAATCTTATAATTTTGAACCGTCAACAAGGGTATTTTCGGCTGAGACACATTATCTAATTCTAATATGAATTTGAAAGGAGAATAAAAGGGATAGATAGAAAATAAAATATGGATTTATTATATTTTTATGGAGTAAAATATTAATGTTAATGGTTAAGGGATAACTATTTTGATGAATAACATTTTAAAAAGAGAATATATTTAAAAGAGTAGATTAATTGATAATACTAAATATTATAAAAAAATAGATATTAAGTAAAAAAAAAATAAAGCATCAAATTGTATCTATATCTTAGGAATTGAGTTAAATTTTATATTTTTTTATAAATTTATTTAAATAACAATGAATATAAAATTACAATTTGGTCAATTGAGTCATATTATTTTTTTAATTATTAATATGATGGTTCAAAAGCAATAGAAAGAAATGATAATTACAAAAATTAGGGTTCATGAAATATGGTAGGTGTTTGAATTTGAAAAGGAAAAAGTTGAAAAAAAAAAAAGATTGAAAAAAAACTCAAAAAGTGAGAGGTTGAAGGTGAGTTTGGCAGTCGTACTTTTTTTCTTTTTAATTTTTTTTTTTTACTTTAATTGTTCCCGGTACAACTTTTTCTCTCATGGTCTAAGTTGCACACATCTCCATAATTTTTTAAAAGTAATTAATTAATTAATTCGTTGTTTTTAAAATACCTCTTGAAGATTTTAGAATTCTTTTTTCATTTTACCACACAACCATTAATATTAGGGAAAAATCAATGGGCGTGTTCTCTTTTCTTAAATAAAAAAAAATCAAAGAATACGTTATTTTATCGAGGATGCCCGTATTTTTAGTATTGTAACTATTATAATTAATTATTACAATATGGAACTCTTTTATAACTGTTAAAATGTGTAACAGTTAAAATAATACTATTATAATATTATAGAAGCTATTTATTAGTTTCTATTATTGCAATTGTAACCGTATTTAATAACTTTTACTACTATTTTAAAGTAATTTTTATAAAATTTAAATAAATTTGTTCAAGTTGTTAAGTATTATTTTAATATAATAGTATTTATGATTTAAGGTTTAAGATTTTAAGATTTAAAGTTTAAATTTAGGATTTTAGAGTTTGCCTATAATTGTTTAGTATCTACTTAATAACTTCTACAACTATGTAGTAGTTACTTAACAGTTTGTACAACTATTTTAAAGTGATATAGATAATTTAAAAAAAATTATTAAGTTATTAAAAATATTTTAATATAATAACATTCAGAATTAAAGATTTAGGATTTAAAATTTTAAGATTTATAATTTATAATTTAGTTAGAACTGTGTAACAGGTGTGAAGTAATTTTTACAACGGTATAACAGCTAATCAGTAGCTTTTATAATTATTTTAAAGTAATTTTTTAAAAAATAATTTTAATGTAATGTAGATAATTTTGACTAAATTGATAAAGAATATTTTAATATAATAGTATTTTATATATAATCATTTTAATTAAAATAAAATAATTTAGTCATAGTTACTATAATAATACTAAAAGTAAATGTATTATCGGAAAATATGGTGCACTTTTGATTTTTTTTTTTTTTTAAATTTATTTTAAAGAGCCGGGCTCTTTTGATAACTTATATAATTTAGAATGTCCTTTTATTTTTACCCTTAAATTATGTAAAACGCTTAACGTGGAGAAGGCATAACCTAATGATATTAAAAGCTATCAAGTTTTGAGAAGTGGGCATTTTATAAAATGGATAAGTTCTAAGTGTGAAATGAAAAAACAAATCTTAATTAATTGATCTCGAATAATAACAATGAATCATGATTCCAAATCAATAGATCATGATTGGGACGTGCTATCATCATGTGGCATCTAATCGAACGTGGAATTTTGACTGATTCTACTTTAGATTATAATAAGTCGATGGTGATGATTAATTAAATTATATCGTTGGATTATGTTTAACTTGTAATTCAAGTTCATCGATTTAATAATACACACATTTTTTATTTGATTAGTAAAAATCTTAAAACAACTCAATTTAAATATATATTGATAAGTAACTAACACGGATAAATTAATTAAAATGGTAATTTTTAATTCTCTATCATAAAGCTTCATAACAAACAGCATAATTTACAAAAGAATTTGAACATAAAAATAGATTTTAAAAAAAAAAAAAAATTGCACGACTTCGGCCAAGTCCAATAGTTAATTCAACCCTGTCTATCTGTTTCTCCTACGTGGAGAAGAGAGAGAGGGAGGTGGGGAGGACAGAGATAGAGAGGTGGGCCATTGCTGCGTAGGCAGGGTTTATGTGTGAAAAGTAATTCGTTCGTCCCAGTACTCTCATTAATTGATCCTTAAGTCAACACTGAAAAGGTAAATCATAGATGACTACTAACTATTAGTGTACATGGTTAAAACAGGGGGGGAAATATATGCATAGGTAGGATTCATGGACTTAACCAAGTTAGTGAAAAGAGTAAGGATTGATGTCACTTGATTATTATGATTTACCTCTCTTGAGCAGACATATAAGGATGCACTTGTCACAATAGTAATTGTAATAATAATAATAATAATTAGTTATTAAACACACGCATTGTATGTGTAAATATAATACGAATGCACATAAATAGGACTTTCCTTTTAAAAAATTAATTTAATTTTTTTATCAGATATTAAATAGATAAGAACAGATACTACACTTAATCTTAGCCAAAAGACCGAGAAATGTATGCTTTTTAATGTCTCCAACCCAACATATTTATAGAAGCTTCTTCACTCGCGGTATTATCAATCCTAAGATGTGAGACTAAAAAGAATTATGGTATTTATAAAACTTAACATAATACTAGCTGAGTCTCGAACTCTAAATCCCTAATTGATTAATGAGAAAAAAAAATTAATAATATGCCACAATTGAGTCTTGAACTCTAGATCCATGATTGATTAATGGAAAAAAATTCTTAATAATACATCGTAGTTGAGTATTAAATTCTATATCCCTGATTAAAATTACTAATAAATCTTTAAATTATTTTAATGTGAAAAAAGGATATTAACATAATTACTTTTTAGCTTCACAAAATTAATTAAGGTTAATTAATAAAATAGTAATATAATAATAATAAACATTAAAAAAGGAGGGAAAATTACCCTTTGTTTAATTTATGCATGCATGATATGCACCATCATCCCAGCTGCCAAATTCCCTGACCTAGTCCTCTGTTTGACTGTTTGGTCCCCACATCATTTCCACTCCACCACAATAATTTTGACTAAATAACACAATAATTTAAATCCCTGCAGATTTTTTAAAAAAAATAAAATAATAGTTTATCTAAGGGTTGTTGTCCGGCATTTACAAGGTCGGTAAAATTAACACTTTCAAATTATACCAAATTTTACAATATGAATATATAGTAAACTATTATCCTTTAAAAATTACGGGGAGCGAATTGACTAATCCAATAAACTTTGAGGGGATATATTAAATTTTCCCCCGTAATTCATGCCCTATGACAATAATTTATCCCCATCTAATCCAACATCGATCTACTCCACTGACCACTTCCTTAATGGAGAGGGAGTTGGCACAAGGGCCCCAAGAGGCCATGCTCAATTGCTCATGCATGTCTGTCTGTCTCCTTTCTTTAGTCCACCGTATCGGTTCAACCGATTCAATCGAAAATCAAAAGCACTAGCCAACTCCATCTATTCGATGGAGAACAAACCGACAAAAAAACACACACACATTATGTAAACTCTAATTAGATCTCACTTTTTCGAAAAAGAAATACTTAAGTTGGGCTGTCTGTGTTCTTTAGGCTCTGAAACATTGATGAAGCCTTCATGATGAACATTTTTCATTTGGAGTCTCATTGTTTGCATTATTCTTCTCAAAAGCCAAAGGAAAGTTGTTGTTGCATCGCATTATTCAAGTCAAATGGATAAAAATGATTGCCGTCACTATCATTATTTGCATTAATATTTGAATTAGTTATTGATATGAT
This sequence comes from Kaempferia parviflora, assembly GCA_037177295.1. NCBI lineage: Eukaryota > Viridiplantae > Streptophyta > Magnoliopsida > Zingiberales > Zingiberaceae > Kaempferia > Kaempferia parviflora. Next base: position 3,005,402 of record JBAMIE010000036.1, on the reverse strand, counting down.
GGTGCAGTCGTGAAGTGTTGATTGGACTAGTCGACTTTGATTTTAAAAGTCTTCTAAATTTTCGTAGGATCAAGTAGTAGACATTATTTTTTTAGAGTTTTGGTAGTAGTTGTATAAAGCTATGATTGTATAGTTCAACCCACTGATTTTGTATTCAACTGACTAACTGTAGTAAAAAGTGATTGTAATCATTTTGTCTGAAGTAGACCTAGCAATTATCTTCTACAATTGCTAACTTTTGTAGTTGAAGTTAGTTGCTAGTTTCTACACATTTAAACAATTAGTTGCTCACTTCTATAATAGTGATTTTATATCAATTTTTATGTTGCTTATTTGAGTGATAAATTAGTTAAAATAACATTTTAATGAGTAAAATAAATGATTAAGACTCCATGACATTTATTGTATTTCAAATGAATATTATATCGATGGTGTAAAAACTATTATATAAGTTCTACAACATGCAGAAGTTAGTTGCTACCTTTTACAATGTTTAGAAACTAGTTGTTAGCTTCTACATTAGTGATTTTATATTATTTTAATTTTATTTTTCTAAGTGATTGATCATGTACAAACTATCATATAATTTCTACAACATGCAGTAGTTACTTACTAACTTCTACACATTGTGAAAGTTAATCCGCAGCTGCTATACATGGTAAAGTTACATGTTAATTTTTACAATAATAATGAATCCTGAAATATCTTCTTCATTTACATGTTAATTCTGAAAAAGTTACATGTTAATTCTAAAAACAGTTAAAATCCTGAAAAAGGCATTCATTTAACTGTTTTTAGAAAAAGAAATACTAATCTCATGTTTTTGTTAATTTAAGGCACCATTTTGATTTAGGGTGCAATTTACAAAAAAAAAAACAAAAATCTTAAAGAGCATTTTGACAATAATAAACTTTGCATTTTTAAATATTTATTAAATATCGGAGGCATCTTGAAAATTTAATTTCTCAAAGTGCCCCCAAATGTTTAACAATTTTTAAAAATCACTCAAGTTTTAATTATGTTAAATGTTCTCAAGGTTCTCATATTGCTCATATTTTACTCTTCTAAACTATCACATAAATAAATAACTCAAGATGCCAAGGGAGATTTTAAATTTTACCAACAAAATAATTTTTAAAAAAAAAAAAAAGAAGACATTTATAAAAATAATAAACCCTTGGGACATTTTAAAAACCCTGTTAAACACTAGGAGCAGTTAAAAAATTACTCTTGTATGCTACTGCCACCTATAGAGAGCAAGATTGGTACCACTCACAGAATTGCTGATAGGTTTGATAGGGGGCACAGATATATTCCACCTTCCACTTTGCCTCCTAAAAGATGAGCAAAAGAACCGGTAGAGGTTATTATCACTCATTCACTCTCATGAAGGAATATTATTAAATCATGACAAGGAAACAAGAGTGTTTTTGGTCACTACAAATGCTTGAGGGCTCTTACCTACTTTCTGATGTGCTGTTAACTTCATATTTCTTCTCATGTCTTCTTCACACTGCTTTGTAATTAATGAGGAAGATATGTACAAAAGATCTGCAAATAATAGCAACTCAAAGGAAGGTTTCAATAGAAAGAGATGTCTGCAAATAATTTTCTTGCAAGGAAATCCTTGGCCAAAAGCATTGTCTGGGCATTAAACATGAATAAGAACCAAACATATTGTTGAATTGTCAGTTATGCGGGTTGAAATTGGGAAGTCATGATCCATCCAGTAAGAGCTCCTAAGGTGGTAAACCGATAGGAGTAGAGGACTTTCAAGAATTCTCTAACACATACACACATCAAGAAGGTCATTCCTCGAAGATTTTCCAGCTTTGCAAATATTGCGCAAAACCATGACTTCATGCAGAGTTTCTATAAGTAGACTATAATAACGCAGGCAGATATACATGAATTAGCACTCCAACTATTGATTATGGTAGAGGTGGTTGGGGCGGTTTGATGGTTAACTCAGCTCTCAAGTGAAGGGTGCCATTGATGAAGTAGGGGCTATCCTCGGCTATGAAAGAACTCCACGGGACGCCGAACAAGTTGCGGTAGCCTACTGCCTTCCCACCAGTAAAAGTGTAGAAGCCTTTGTACTTGCTAACGAATTCTCCCGATGGATTAGTTCTTGCAGCAAACTCGTATTCTACAGTGAAGCTAATGGAACCTTTCTCTTGCATCCCTAGGAAAAGACCAAAGCAATGGAATGAACTCTGCTGATCCAAATTGCAATGGGCTGAGAGGAAGAAGCCCTGGCCACCCAAATGGAACGCCTGTGAGTAGACCCTTCCAGATGGGAACAGTTTGGCACACTCTTCCCTCTTGAGATCTAGGTACACAATGCACTGTGGGTGTGGTTTATCGAACTCCACCACCTTCAGTGGGCGATACTTGTAAGCCCGCTCCATGAATCGCTTATGGGTTAACTCATCAGCAGCAAGAGCCCGCTGCCTGTGAGGAGCTTCAGCCTTGAAGAAGAGTGCTTCAGTTACTAGTTTGGAAGCAAGGTCATGATCCAGGTCGTTGCAGGTGAGGACTTTTCTGAGTTTCCTGCAAGTCATATGTGAAAAACGGATATGATGAAGTAAGCGAGAACTCAAGGTCTCACGTCGTTCTTCCAATACTGTGTATTGTGCTCGTGCCCACTTGAGAACGAAGTCATATATAGCGTCTTCTGATGCAACTTGGAGGTCGTCACTAGACAGAATAGCCTCGATTCCAGAAAGGGGAAGACTCATCATTTCATCTTGGAACCTGAAATAGATAATTTCAAACTCCAAATTTAGAAAATGTGTAGCACATATTGAAGACCACTAAATGTTGTAAATGTCGGCTCACTTGTTTATGTCCTTATAACTATTGGCAAGGAAATCTTTAGCAGCATCAGTCAAAGGTTGGACTGCGGAAGCCATTGAAACACTGCAAGGTAGATCCAAATACAACAGTGCAGACTCTGTTGTCATGGGCAAGCTTCTAAGTAACTGACTACAGTATCGCATGCATGAAACAACCTCGAATTTATCAGCAGCCATCAGCACATCCAAAAGAAGTGTCGGAGATGTAGTTGACAGCTTTCCACTGTACATAAAACTCAAGAGCTCCATGAGAGCAGCTTCCTCTGCTTAAAATTGAAAGGCAAAAAGAATGGAATTTTATGTTCTGCAACAAGTACAAGTAGGATGCAGAAGCAAATCTAACCAACCAACAATGCCACTAGAAAAAACAAAATACACAAGAGAATAGAATGAAAAGTGGGACAAGAATGCCAATTCAAGTGGGTTCAACCAGCAAAACACATCAATTTTGATGAGATAGAGAATAAAAAATTTACATGTTTACCACAAAAGAATCAACTTAATGGGATTTCAACATGGATAAAAGTTAACATTTATTAGGCTAAAGAAATCTTTTACCCTTCACATCAGTGTTTTATCATTTACTATATTTGCTTATCATTTCTTGGCATGGTATTAGATATTTGGTTGCCATAGGCTTTAACAGACTATGACATGAGGGCGAATGTTGAGAATTTAGGCAATCCCACATTACCACATTCTTGTGTGTGTACTTATGCGTATTTAACTGGTGGGTTTGGGTCAGATAGAGATTCTCTAGGGCCTGACAAACTTCAACGGGGGGCTTGTTTAATGTGAATGATAATGTGATGATTCAACATTCCCTTGGGATAAAGTTCAATTTCTTTCACTTGTAGGAACACTTAGTAAGATAATAAGGTTGAGCAAAATTGTATTCCTACAATAGTTCTTTTATGATGTAGTAGTCTCTAACTGTTGTCACTTTATTTTGCCTACAATTCACAAAAACCCATGATAGAAATTAGCTCAGCTCACAAAGGGAGATGCAATGATATTATATAGATACATCCCTCTTATCAGCTTACTTCCAGATACATCCCTCTTATCAGCTTACTTCCTCTAGATATAAAAATCATAACACAAGTTTGACCACCAAAATTTCTTGAAAGAACTTATTAGTTAGCCTGCAACTGATAAATATTTAACACTGCACTGGTACCCATACCAAGGCATGTGAATAAATGCAGGGAGAGTGATCGTGGCTTGGTTGAGAAATCGAAAACAATGCCAAATTTTATCTTTCATTTAAAAGTTTTAAACATGGCACTTGTTCGGCCATAGTTGCAAAAATAAATAGGTGATGATAAGCAGCCTCAAGAATCCTCTCAAATTAAATATGATATACTACTTGGTCAGAATTGGTGCAACAATTAGATCCACCCTTGCCCAACTTACAGGGGCGGATCTAGGCGAGGGCGGGAGACTGGAGTGAGCTGAAGCCCTCGCCAAGATCTGCCGGAGAAGGAGCCAAGGAGGAGTTCGTCCAGGTGCGAGGCGTCAGGCGTCCGGTAGACGGATAGAAACAGGGACGAGGCTTCTTGTCATCGCGTCGCAGCAAAGGATAGAAACAGTAACTCGATCAAAATCTACAATCTGATATCTTTGTATGAGCGTATCCTTGTGATTTACTAGTATTCGACCCTAAATCAAGAGGCTTCTTGTCATCGCGACCGCGTCGCAGCAAAGATGTCTTTTGCGGAATTGCAGCAAACACATGCTCGAAGGATCTACAAACTGGTTCATAGTCTACGGAATTGCAGCACAAACGTGGATCACTAACTCCATATAGAATAAAATGGCCTCACTTTATAGCCCAAGCCCAACAAGAAATAGGTCATGAGATTTAACTAACTTTTTCTTCCCTAGTTTGATCGCTTCGCGTGCCGCTTGCTCTCCTTCTCCGCCTCTCGACTCTCTGTCTCTCTTTTTTCTTTGCCATCATCATCCGCCGTTTGTCGGTCCGCCACCCACTGGTCCACTGCCTGCTGGTCGACCGCCCTCCGATTCGCCTCCCGCTGGTCCACTGCCCGCTAGCCCCAACCAACACCGCTCAAGGTCATTAACTCATTATTCATTCATAATTCAAGGTATATTATATTGATTGAATATTTTAGAGACCTATTTAAATCTGAATATTTTAGAGGCAATGAGAGGTAGTGCTTTGGGTGCCCGCAAGGTTAAACAAATCAGATAAAATCTGAGAATTAGACCTTCAAAACTAATATAAAATAATTAGGCAAAATAAATTTTGGTCCAATTATTAAAATATAATAGTGCTTGATATTGTAATTTATGGACCCAAACAATATTTAATTAGTTCATGATTGGTACATTGATGTCCCCTCAGGGCGATGCGATGGTTAAGGCATGGGAGATTGCCACATGATTGGTACATTGATGTTTCAAAGCAATGTATGTATGATAAATTAATTCGAAATATAATTTAGGGTAACAATCAGTTTACGATTATTTTTAGTCTAAATTTTCTATCTAATTTCTAAACCTATCATGCTTTGATGCTCATATGCCCTGGTAGCTACAAAATATGTGGAGTACTGTATGACAAATGCTACAATGTGAATATTAAAGGACTAGATTAAATCTGGAATCAAGGTCATTGTTGATTCATAATTCAATTTAATTTTTTTTACCATTGTTATTTTTTTCAATTTAAATTAGGAGTTTTAGGGTTTAAATTAATTGAATTAAATAATGTATATAACTTTATTTTTAATTATTTATTTATATAGATTATGAAAAGGTTTTTTAAACCTAAACGCTTTCGTGAAGATTCTTCGAATGATCTTAATATTAGTGAAGCTATGAAAAATTAATTTTATGTGGAATTAGATTTAAATGATATTGTTAGTGATCCAGGATTACGAAAACCAATTGAAGAGTTTGATATTTCTATTCGAGATCAAGTCCGAAGAGAGTACTTGACTAGGGGGTCTTGTCAACCAATTGGGCATATGTATCCAAAAAAGATCTTTTGGTAATCAAGAAAGAAGTTTCCAAGATAGTTAGTATAAAATATATACACGGCTAGAATATACCATATTAAAAGATGCGGCATTTTGCTTATGATGTTATCTTTTTAAACCATCGAATAAAGGAAGTCGATATAAAGAGGATGTCTTTGTAAAAACGGGATTCATTAATTGGAAAAATGCATTAGCATAATGGTGGTGTGCATAGTTGTCACAATCATGCTAGATTAGTTGAATCTTTTCAAGATCAAAGACATAGTGTTTCAAATATATTATGAGCACATAGGCAAGATATAGAAGTTTCTTATCGCACCCGTTTAACAGCAATGTTGGATGTTACGCGATTTCTTTTGAAGTAGGGTCTGTCTTTCCGTGAACATGATGAGTCAAGTAGTTCTTTAAATAGAGGAAACTTTCTTAAATTGCTTCAGTGGTACAGTCAACGAAATGAGGAAGTTTCCATGATTATTAATCGAAATGCTCACGGAAACAATCAAATGATTTCTCCAGCAATTCAAAAAGATCTTACGCGTGCTTGTGCCTCTGAGATCACACTTTCCATAGTCAAAGATATTGGAAACAATGTTTTCTCCTTAATGGTTGATGAGTCTCAAGACATTTTAGTGAAGAAGGAAATGAGAGTTGTTTTGAGATATGTGAACAAAAGAGGACACGTGATTGAACGATTCCTTGCAATTGTACATGTATCTAACACTAGCTCTCGTTCTTTAAAGGATGCTATCGATGCTTTATTTGTGAAACATGGATTATCATTAGCTAGACTTAGAGGTTCAAGGATATGATGGAGCTTCAAATATGCGGGGTGAATTCAATGGGTTGAAATCTCTCATTTTGCAATAAAATCCATATGCAAGGTATTCGTTATTTTTCTCATCAATTACAGTTAGTTATTATTGTTGTTGCCAAGAGTAATCTCAATGTGAGTGATTTTTTTAACTATGTCTCTATGATTGTGAATACGACTGGAACACATGTAAAAGGAGATATCAACTTAGGTAAATTGAACATGATAGGATTGTTGCAATGTTGGAGGGTGGAGAGATTAATACGGGCAGTGGCAAAAATCAAGAAACTAATTTAGTAAGGTTCGGAGATACTCGTTAGGGATCACACTACTTGACATTAGCTTGTCTATTATCTATGTGGCCTTAAGTGATACAAATGTTGGAGAATATTCGTGATGATTCTAGTTCTTTTGATAGTAGAGGGGTTGCCAAAAGTTTGATTCAGAAAATATAGAATTATGAGTTTGTTTTCATGTTGTACTTCATGAAGATGATATTGGGAATGACACATGAGTTGTCACTTGTCTTACAACAAAAAGATCAAAATATTGTCCAAGACGTAAGTTTGATTGAGAGTGTGAAAGAGCTATTTCAAATATTTAGGAAAGAAATATGGTGCCGGATATGGAAGATAATTGTTTGATTGGTGGTCGTAGTAGGCGTAGAAGTCAAATCATCACCAATTTGCATTATTATCGTGGAGATTTTCTATCAGGTATTATTTCTAAAAAATTATTTTATTATTATTATATTTGTCAATAAGATTTTCTTTATTATTGTTGTAAATTACAATGTTAGGTTGTTGATTTAGTTATACAAGAGATGAATACTCGCTTTTCAGAAGTTGACACAGAATTGCTTAGTTGTATAGCATGTCTTCATCCAAGAAATTCTTTTTCAGAATTCAATGTTCAGAAACTGTGATTTATATCCTGAGGACTTGTCAACAAATGATTGTATCGTTATTGAGCAACAACTTTAGAATTTCGTTCATAATATACGACAGGATTCAAATTTTGAGATTGAAGATTTGGGAAGTCTTGCTTAAAAAATTGTTGAAACTTTAAAATATCAAGCTTATCCATTGGTTTATCGTCTGATTTGGCATTAGTTTTACCAGTTGCGAGTGCTTCTGTTGAAAGAGTATTTTCTGCAATGAAGATGATAGACTGATTTATGAAACAGAATAGGAGACGAGTGGATGAATGACAGTCTAGTCACATACATTAAGAAGGATATCTTTTTCAACAATTGAAAATGAGCAAATATTGCAGCGTTTTCAAAAAAATGAAAAACCGCAGGATGAAATTGTCTCCTCTTTCTTATCTGACGACCACCTAATATATCACAAAGTGTTAACCAATACTTCAATGAACAATAGTCTAATAGTAATTTTGTAATTTATTAATTTAGTATTTTATCCTTTTTATAATGTCAAATTGAACTTTTTGTTATTAAATATATTTATTATTGCAAAAAAATTTTGTTAGCTCTTGTTAAAAATTATCTCTGGATCTGCCACTGCCAACTTGTATCGTACATTAAGACCTTCGTGGTCCACTCTATTAGATTTTCCTGTGGATCTGCCACTCTATTAAAAATTTGCTTCTATGTTCTACCGAATTCAGTAGCAACGTCATAGTACTTGAACTCTGATCATACCGGAGTTCCCCTTCACTCCATAGTTGTATTTCCTAGTTATCATTTTTTATCATAAATGTTTTTATCTTTCTATCATTAGGTTGTCAGCCAGCGTTAAAACTATGGCAAATATTCAATGAATTGAGCTAGGTTGTTCTTCGGAAGGAACGCTTTGTAGGATCCAACTGTAATGTCTCGACAAGGATCGATACATCTTCAGAACTCGGATATAGTGCTAAATATGCAAGAGTTCGCGTTGCATGGTTTGATTGTAATGTATCAGCAAGGATCACGAGAACTTGGGTGTATTGTTAAATAAGCAAGAGTTATCACACTATAGGTTGGATAATTACAAATATGATAGAAAAAATAATAGTTTAAGATTTGGAACATGAAACATAGGAACCCTTACTAGTAAATCAATGGCGGTAGTAAATACAATAATTAGGAAAAGAATTAGTATTTTGTGTGTACAAGAGACACATTGGGTAAGCAAGCGGGCAAAAATGATAGAGAACTCGGGTTTTAAGTAAAGTAAAACAAGAAATGAAGGTATTATTGAAGATAGTTCGTTAAAGAATGAAGTTGTAGTAGTTAGAAAAGGGGATAGAATTATATCTCATAAATAATAGTGGCGAAAGAAACTATATACATAATTAGCGTATACGCACCAAAGTAGGATTAAATAAAAACTACCAAATTAAGATTTTATGACGACTTAGATGAAGTATTATAAAATATTCCGCCAAATGAAATGATTTTAATAAGAGGTGATCTAAATGGACACGTCGGAACGAAAAATGAGGAATATGAGAGAATACATGGGGGCTATGCGTTTGAAACAAGAAATAAAGAAAGGGAAAACTATATTAGATTTTACAATAGCATATGACCTTATATTAGCTAATACGTTTTTTAAGAAAAGAGAAGTACACTTAGTTACGTTCAAATGTGGGAATAATAAGTTGCAAATTCTTATAGTTAGGAAGAGGGATAGAAAGATTAGTAAAGATTGCAAAGTCATCCCTGGAGAAAGCTTAACTACCCAACATAGGTTAGTAGTATTAGATATACGTCTCAAGCATAGTATTAATAGAAAGAAAATATATACGAATCCTAGAATTAAATAGTGGAAGTTAGAATGGGAAGCAAAATATATTTCAGAAGAAGGTAGGATATACGGTGACTCTAATATAACATGGGATAAGAAGGTATTGAAGTTAAAAATAGTAGCTAAGAGCAAGGTTTAAAATTTCGACCCGTGCCGAAGTTTCGGTCCCAGATCGGAACGATAAGGTTTCGGTATCGTATCGTGCCGTGCCGATACAGTTTCGGTATTTTTTAATTTATATATAGTAATTAT
>JBAMIE010000036.1:2968994-2989273 GCA_037177295.1 Kaempferia parviflora | reverse complement strand
CTTACCGAACCTATGGTGTGAGAACTTTTGCCTATTTAACACTACACCCAAGTTCTCATGGAGATGTAGCGGTCCTTACCGATACGTTACAGTCGGACCCTGCAACGCGAACTCTTGCATATTTATCACTACATCCGAGTTCTGAAGATGTAACGGTCCTTGCCGAGACGTTACAGTCGGACCCTGCAACGTGTTCCTTACGGGGAGCAACCTATCATTAGTACAATAGTTTAATGGATCCATTCATTGAATTTTGCCAAAGTTTAACGCTGACTGACAACCTAACGCAACCCTCCTCCTTTATCCGGGCTTGAGATCGGCTATGACTAGGTCGTCACAGGCGGGCCATCCCTTCTATTCGTGTAAAAATCAATAGAGACGAAACTTCAACTAGTAGACAAATCAGACGCCGTCCAATTAAGAAAACATAAACACTTTCTAGTTCCTCGTTAACATGCATAAACAGTGACTGAAATCAAGAACAGAGCAGAACACTTGATAAGCAACACAGATTACGTGTCTTGCAAGTCTAGTGCATCTTATTCTCCTTCAATGGTAATCTGGGGATCTTGCTCATGGCCTTGGTATCGAACAAAGACTACTGCTTCTTTAGTTCATGCATGGCTTTTTCGGTGTACGCGTCGAGCTTGTCTTCGTACTTCTCATAGAGAACTGGCACAGTGTGGAGTGCTACGAATACTGATTGATGTGAATTGAAGGATCAGATGTAGAGTACTTGTAGATGAAACAGATTGGGCATGGAGCACTTACGTAGGTAGAGCAGTGTCAAGAAGTTGAACGAGGTGCCAACCATCGATAGCAAGTAGAGTCCGGCGATCACCTGCAGTGAACAGTACTTTTTTTTTACTACAAAATGCCTTGGGAAGTTATCATTAATGAGAGGAGAACTTACAAATGATAAACTTCTTTAGACTCCGCCCAAGAACAATCTCCCTGAGAACAGGGAAAGATCTGTCGATCTCATTCCTAACGGTGAGCACTATTCTCACAGTTTAGTCCTCAGGAATCCTCACCTTTAGAATGTGAGGCGAAGATATGAAAATTAAAAAAAGAAATAAGCAAGCAATTCATTGATGAGCTGAGAACAGAGGATTCTCCAAATGCAGCAAAAGAGTTCTTCTACTTAGTAAATGATGTGGAGAAGAGAGCAGGACGCCTGAGATCGGGTCAAAGTAAGTAGGACCATCAATATGACCTCGTAAGTCAAGAGTAGCTGAAGCTGAACTGCCCGGTCAACAAACCTAAAGAGGCCTTATAGCTTAACCGAGCTGGAGAAGCAGGCTGACCGAGCCAACTGACCACCCGACCCGCCAACTCAAACCTGCAGGTTGTTAGCAACCCAGCAAGCTGCCCGAGCGGACTGGTTGAGTCAAGAGCTGCTCTAAGTTCAGTTCGGAAATCAGTAGCCTAGCTCGGCAGACTGACCCACCGGAAAGGCTAGCCGATCGGTTAGTTATACTGGCGAGCTCAGTACAGTAGCCTGGTTTGACAGACCAGACGACCGGAAGGGTTCGTCGATCGACCAAGCATACTAGCGACAAGAACAGTTGGAACCTCCATGTCCTATCACTTCACTTACCTCGTTGTCGTCTAGCATATTGAATGTCAGAGGATCAGACGTCAGAGGATGTGTCATGTATTTTCTGTACGATCGAAACTTTTTGTACGATCGAAACTCCAATAGTCTAACAAAGTACAGAGATGACATGCTCAGATGGGGAAAGATGTCAGAGTGCCAGAACGGCTTGCCCTTGGCAGACAACGCATAAGCGTGCCAAGGGATGAAACCCTCATTATAAATATGGGTCATTGGTCTTCGACGAAGGTACGCGCACACATTTAAACTACTGTTCATCTACAGTTCCATTTTCCTTCATCCGAGCCCTCTACTGATTTAAACGTCGAAGTACCAGAGCTAGGGGTCTCTTCCCTAGCTAGGTCTCTAACATTTTTGTTGGATTTGCTTGTGTGTGCAGAGCAGTGATGCTGGGAGTCTCGAACCCAGGGAGTCTTTGCAAAATCAACAATCACACCACCTAAACACTGTGTGTGTGACTCAGCAACCGTCTCTCCAATTTTATACAGGATCAATAAACGTCTAAGGCTTTGCATGAGCAAAGAGATGATGAGGCCAAGGGAAATTAAAGGAAGTAGATGGTAGCCGACGAACTCGAACAAAACCTAAATAACAGTGGCACCAACGAGTATTCCAGCTGAGATCTTCTTGTCCCTCTGTAGAATCAAATTAGCAGCTAAAATGGAACACTATAAATTAAATTGATGAAGCAAAGAAACAATTGTATACTCAGGACAATGAAATGATCTAATTTTTACACTGAACGAAAATTTTAAACTGGCTTGCGTTGAACGAAGCAAAATCCGATCGAGAATTCACAGCCGAAGAAGAAACGTGCACGAGTCCTCGAATTGGCATGGCGTCGTTCTCTGACGCATTCCCCACATGGCCACATATCGCATAAACCCTAAAAACTTTCCGCAAGTGGAAACACAACCATTATTATACTAGCAACGAGCATAGCGCTGCCCCTCGAAGCAAATAAACAATGACTACGAATCAAGTTCAGATCCGATCTACACGATTTCAGACAAAATTTTCACCAAAAAATTCAAGCGTCAAAAAATTCTCGCCCAAAAAAAAAGAAAAAAAAAGACAAAGAAACTACATTTTCAAAGGAAAAAGTACGATGTGGATACCAAAATGAGTTAGATCGAAAGGTACCTTGGCCACTGCCGAGGACGTGGTAAACGGGCTTCTCCTTGCCGAAGAGGCGGAAGACCTTGGCTTTCTCAGCGGACGCCGACGGCTCCGACCTCTCCTTCTCTGTATCCGAATCGGACTCTAAGGAGGAAGGTGAATCTCGTGGCTTCACCTGGATTTGCTCCGCCTCACCCGGCTCCTCGTGCTCCGCCATGAACGATGAGTTCCTCCTCCTCTCTCTCTCTCAACTCGATCTCTTTGTCCTTCTTCGCCGAGTGAGAAGAAGAGTTCGCAGGTTTAGTCTGTAATATTTCATTCGAATGGTGACGCATGGCGTATGCAGGCGCACCGCGCACGCCGTTGGGGTGCATGGCGTATCGAAACGAGAACAGAGAAGAGTAAGTAGATGGCTTTGAACCGCCCGGTTTGGTCCATGGCCGGTTCGGATCGATTTAGCTCCGGAATTTGGTTGGACGTTAGATATGGGTTGAAACTAACCCATTAACATTTTCTTAGCCCATAATAATAATACACTATTAAAAGAATATACTAGCATACAATAAATTATAATAAAAACTTTTTATAAAAATATTCACCTGAAAGAATAAGCAGACGCAGGCATTTGAGAGTTGCTGAATAACAAGCAAGCGCATAACCCTACTGTGAAGAACTGTAAGTAACCTTGGACACAAACATTACAACACAATTGATGGAATGATGGGTGTGAAGAAACAAAGAAAGATTACTTCCAATGGTTCAGATTCTGGAAGAATGGCACTAATGGGCAGAATGTATCGTGATTCCTGAGATGGGTCGCCCGTATATCCATCGGTACCGACAACCGAATCTTCAATGGATTACTTCGAAGTAATGGAAGTTGGTTGGTGCCAATGTGAGTCGTGAGACCTTAAGTGACAGGTAAATATGTTATCCGGGTATCAGAGATAAATAGAACTTAAACAAAATCCATGAAAGAATGGGATAGGATCAGTTTAGAATCTTGCCTTGCGATATGGATGTGCCATATGAAAGAATCCCGTCGATGAAATTATATACCAAGGATGAAACAGTACGAGGATTGAAGAAGGTTGCTTTTGTTGGTGGATCAGGATGAGTTCAGCCTTGTAAGGCTAGAGTAATCGCCCACATTAGCGATGAAAAGGGGATCCATCTCCTCCACGGTTTTGTACTGACTGCTCGCTTGCTCCAGCTCATTTGTTAGGTCATCCATAGTCTTCTTCAAGTGCGTTCTGTCCATGTGCCCTTCAGACATGGATATGCCGACCATTGTGATCTTTGGAAGAAGGGGATTCTGCGGTGGTTTGCTCGTAGCATCCATTTCCGATCTAGGCAGAGTTGAATTCATGATCAAAGATTTGACAAAGATAGGGGCCAAAAAGGCAGAAAAGAAACAAGAACAATGTCTAACCTTGGATTCAAGTTCACATGCTCATCAAGATTTTTCTGTTCCTGATGTTGTCTTGTCCAGGGATTTCGAAACAATCCATGGAATGGAAATTTAAAATTACTTTGATTTGATGATTGATCATGCGTTCCTCCTTGTAGGTCATTTTGTAAACCAGGATCTGGAGCACCAAACTGCCGGTCAGGTTGCTTCTTATCAGAACCTTCGGTCAGCAAAGAGGACCTAGCAGATGAAGCGGCACTCCTGAAAATATAAAAAATCATAAAAATTAAAAATCAACATATGCCGCCATATAGTAGCTAAGATCACCAAGAACTCTTGATGTAAATATGAGCATTACCAAGACTAGATGAATGTAACAAAGAAGAGTTTGCAGGTAGCCTAAGGCATAACTAATCACAGTTTCAACTCAGCAATTTGTTTCTCCAAGTTAAATTAGTCCTAAGAGAAGACAATTAAAATCCACAAAAATCTCATGAATCGGCCTGAGTTTTCAGGCGACTAAAAATAATCACATTAAATTCACCATTGCCTTTTGTACCGAACATTTCAACACTAATACTGATATAAAAAACCACATAATTACTGTTAAAACAGGAACACCAGAGGGCACTTCATTTCTCTATCAACATCATCATTAAGCATACCTAAACATTGTATAAAAACAATTCCCCATTTGGGTGCAACATAATGTATAAAAAAATTGACAGAATAATGAAAACAACTCCCATTTAGGATACCACATAGCCATTCTTAGGAAACGTAAGAGCAGATCAAAAACCACTATCCATCTAGATGGCATAATGGTTAGCCTATGAATAATTTACATCGCCTAGCTGAATTGTCAATTAAACCGCAAGCATGCCTGAACAACTTGACACACGACCATAGTCAATGCTTGACAACTAAAACCAATCCTTGTTGGAACTCAAAAAACCAATATTCATCAACAATTGACTCATTAATCTTCATCGACCATCTGATGAATTGGAAAATCTCAACCTTACGACTAAAATCAAATAATAAAAAACCAATAATACTGAAAAGAGTCAACTCCCAGCAAACATGGTAAGTCAGATGGGAAATCTCAGGAAAATTGGTAGCTGTAAAATTTTACCATAAATCAGCATAAACATATTTCTTGTCCTTCAATTTAAAAAATAAATTGTCTCAAAAAGCAATCCACTAGCTATCTGTACAAAAGTATAATGAATTTACTGTTTCATTCACAAATGATTAAACCAATTGATGACGGAATTAAAAAAAAAAAACAAAAAGTGTAACCGAGCTAGAAAACAAGGATAGGGAGATGGTCTAATGCCTGTTGTTTTCATTTTGTAAAACTTATTACGGTAAAGGACATAAATTACCATTTCACATGAAAATGATCATGCCTTAAACTTTCATGGCATTGATGTGTTATTTGTTATTTAAATACTAAATATCAAATGCACAAACCTTTCTTCAAATGAGTCCACCAAGTAAGGGAACTTTGGCTGAATCCCCGTGGCTTTCCTCAACCACCTGTTTCCTAATAGCACTTTGTCAACAACATCAAGAAGTTGAATCTCCGCAGCTTTTGATATGACACTTAGTGGTATTCCATATTGCCCCATTTCATCCATCATTTCTTGAACCTATAAAAGGAAAGGTAACTTTGAAAGGTTCGATTCCATATCTTTGAGTATCAATTCAAGAGTTCCTTATTTAAATAAATACAAATTAATCAACAACGGAAGCACCTCTGGAGGCTCAAATAAGCTATCACTGTATTCCTCAATTGCATCTGCTGTCAAATTATCATCAACAGCATCTCGACGTCGTTTCATGTGGCGATTTTGGATCATAGTATGGAAGTGTTGATCAATTGAAGCTTCAAGAATATTATCTAGTAAATTTTTGTCGAAAAAATATGGGATGTACCTGGAATTATGAGCATGCAGAGTCAAATCAGATATTGAATCCATGTAGAGGAAAATGTTAATGGTAAGAAAAATATGTGAACCTTTATTTTCCCACAAAAAAGGTTCTGAAGGAACAAAAAGTTCATTGCCGAAGCAGTTAGACCAAAACTAATGCAAAGGTGTTCAAGATGGTTATAGTTAGCAAGTCAATAAGCCTAGGTGACACCTGAAACAAATTAACATTGTCACATAAGGTTCATAGATCTGTCATCAGAGTTTGTGAAGCAGTAGCACGATTATTGAACAAGATCAAGAGTTACCTTTTATTATAGATTCCTAACCAACCATTTCTTTTTCCTTTTCAAAGAAATTCCCATGAACATATCCAGTTAAGCCAACTAGAATAAGATCAGGTGAGCTATAACCTAGTGAAGCTCCAAAAATCAAAGGATTATTTACTATTTTAATTATGTAATATTCTAATCCATGTCTAAAGTTTATGGCTTATGGTGTAATAACAGTCACTAAAGACACAATTATCATCTGCAGAAAGGAGAACCTCACAAATCTTAACAAGAGTAAGGTATTTAAGTGCATTTGATAAACATGAGTTATGTAAAGCTACAATTGCACGAGCTGGACTCAAAGTAGAATTACATATTACAAGAAACAACTGCCAATCTATGTTACTCGGTGTCATTATTCTCAATAGAGTACGAAAAGAATGATGATTATGATTGAATACATATAATGCTTCAAAATAGAGAGGATATATTTGGTAAAAAAAACAATTATTAACCAATAGGTATTAAGGCCCTTACTTTGTTTCCCTAATAGCCAATTATTGAGAGGATTACTAGGCTAGAATCAGATCTAAGCATATTGGAATATCTGAAACTAGAATATTAAGCAAATCTCCGTACATGCTAAAAAAATTAGGAAGCAGATTATGCTGCTGTAAGCTTATGTAGCAATTCACTAATCTAATGCAAAATTGAATTTTAAAATGAAAGGATAGAATTAAGCTAAAACAAACAAAAATGAAAATATCACTAATCTCATACTCAACAAGCTCTATGTGCTTCTTACCACTTTAGTCCATCATTTGTTGCTATAGCAATATTTAAATTATGGGCTGTAAAAACGGGAACACCATCAACCTTTCTTCTGCCATGTTTTCTAGGGATTTGCTTAAGCAGCTCATTAGCCGCCTTTACCTGAGAAAAACACAGATTTCTAACTGAATATGCATAATCTTTAAGAAAAATAAATAAATATATTCGTTACCTGTTTCTGGTTGGGAACAAACTGGAACATATGTGGTTTTTCCTGCAAATGGATGCTAAAACCTCAAATACAAATAATAATAAAAAAAATCTAAATAGCATCTCAAATAGTAGCATAGGCAAACAAAATTAGAATATATGACAAGAATTGTATTCTGAAGTAGGTCAGAGTAAAGGCATGATGTGGTTGTTATATACAATTAAAAATGATTTTGACATCAATGCAGCTCCAAATTTCATCAAATAGCAGCTATTTGCAGTTAAATCTGATGGAAATACTAACACTCAATGATTAACATAAGACTGAAGAATATATAAACAATTTAGGCCAGAGTTCTGAGAGGGATTAAATACAACCAACAACATTTATCAGCTTATAATATAGTAACTATTGCATTAAATGAGAAATAGGTAGCACCAGTTAATCCAGTACAGAAAATGAATAGATCTGAATTCAGATTCGATACAGCTAATTCAGATTTAGTAGAATGTACATCCAGTCTACTGTATATAAACATGGACTTAGATTCAAATGTCAACAAGCAAGTAAGATATGCAGACAACATTTGTATCAGCAAAATTATGTAAAATGGTACATTTGAACCAATTCAAAATAAAATGAAAATAACAAAAACTAATAAAGGTTTAGACTTGTGCATCACAGAGGCAAAAGTGGGAAGCTGATTTTATGAATTAATTAAAATCCTAACCTTCATAAACCAAGGTTAAAAGTAGATTTCCTGTCAATAACAATTACAACACAATTAATCTACTGGCTCAATGATCAGTCACGAGACAGTGCTAGCCTACTCTAGGAATGGAATCATAAAGAGAAAAATCAGTATCTATGTGTTTTGATTTAGTAGAACATACCTTGAAATGTTCATATGCTACATCAAGGCGGCAAGCACCCACCATACCAGTTGGAACATTGAGGTGTTTAACATAAGAAACTAGAAAAAAAGAGAGAAGTACGTCAGATGGTCCTTCAAACGGTGGAGTAGAATATCGGCTTGTGCATACTTTTAGTCACTTGTTCCAGTTTCTTGTCTTACCTGCATCACCTAAATCCATGAAAAATCGGAAAACGGGACCTTTTTTATCTGATCCAGTAATCGACTCTAGCATTTTTTTGATCCACGCAGGAGCCCTGCACAGAAAAGAATAATTGACATGACGATTAAAATCTCCTCTTTGAAAAATGAGTAGAATTTGTTCGATGATAATTAATAAAATTGCTTCCTGACCATAGAGGAAAGGAAAAGTGTTTGACCTCTTTGTGAGGAAAGGGATGTCGAACCGAGTGGTGACCGCCATGAGGCCATTGCCTGAGGGATCAAGCATGCTGAAGACCTGTCCCACGAAAGCTGGCCCGCCTCCGCCCTTGGAGCTCGACACCAACCCCTCAATCCTCACCCCGGAAGCAAAGCTCCTAATAGCCGAGCCCGACGGCGACGTTGTCCCCTGGTTCATGGTTCGGTGAGAAGAAGATCCGGAAGCAGGGAGGAGAAAGGGCAAGGTCATGGAGCGAGATCCGTTCATCCGAGACGAAACGGGGGTCGCCACTGCCTTCCCTGCCGGGGTAACGTTTAAAGGGGAGAAGGGGAGGAGGGAGAGGACACTGGCGGCTAGGGAGTGGGCTGCAGTAAAGAAAGGAGGAGAATCTCCGCAACGTGGTCGCTCAGAGACGGATGGAGCCATCTTGGAGGTCCCGGGCGGTGGGATCAGCCGGGGCTCCGGCGATGAGTCGACGCGGTCGTCAAGCGGAGCAAGGGAAGTCACGGGCGGTGGGATTCCTCGGCTTCGCACGCAGCTTTTGCTTTGGATTGTGTTGGGCCACGGCCCATTTAGAAGAGACTTCCTTCAGCGGAAATTAACTAAAAATTAAATACTCCTTTTATTAATGTCATTTTCACAAAATTTAAGATCACATAATTATTTTTTAAAAAAAACTCAATATTAAACAATTTATATTTATATATAATAATAACAATTTTAAAAGATTATAGTGATATTTCAAATATCAAATAAATAAGACATATTGAATTAAAATTAGCAAAAGTATCATAAGTGATCACTATAAAAAGCATAGCAACTAATATATTAGCTTTAATATTTTAATTCTATAAGCCTTTAATATATATACATTTTTAATTAAAATTTTATTGATATTTTTGATAAATTTATTTCTTAAATGTATATTTTGGGACACCTATTAAAATACACAGACAATAAATGAGATAACACAGTAAGTAATCTTTAAAAAACCATAATATATACAAAATTAATAAGAAAATACAAATTAACACATTGAATTTAATGTATAAATTTTATGACATTAAATGAATTTTTATGTAAGATTTAACCTTTTTCTTTTATGCCACAAAGAAATTGATACTTTTCTTCGTTAACTAACTTTATAGATACTTTTCAAGGCTTGAATCCTTGGGCAATACCTTTCTTGTCCCTACATTCTTTGATTTAATATTCACTATCTAACATTAATTAAATATTTATTTTTAAAAATAAATGGAATTGTAGTTAACATGCAATTTTAAAAATGAATAGTGGGGAAAATCTAATTTGTCTTTTTAAAATTTAGTTTTAAAGAAAAACTAACCCTCACTCACCAAGCCCTTAAATAAATTGTTCATTCATAACTTCATTTTGAAGCTTATTCTCCATTACAAATATTCAACAATTGAAAACATAATGTACAATCTGTTCAACCAATTAAGGTATGCATTGGCTCTCACCTTCTCTTTTGTCTTCGTCCTCATCTTCATCCTCGTTGTCATTGGTCGTTGAACGACACATTGTTCATACAAGCTTAATTATCAAACACTAACCTTCTTTTGTAGAACAGAGTTGAACTGGATGATGACTTGTTCCAAATGCAACAATCTAGAGAACAAATGAGCGAGGCAAAAGCTAACATTGTCTTCGTGACTGCGGTCGCGGCGTCTGCATATGTTATTAGTTTGCTAGAAGAAGAAGAAGAGTTGCAAAACAAGAATGAGCTGAGTAACCGATCAACGACGCGACCAATATCTGCAAACAGAAGCAAAAGAGGAGGAGATAGCATGAACAAGGCAACTAGATATAGCAAAATATCCAGATGGCTTAGCTGCAAGGAAGCAACAGATGAAACGTCACAACCAGGTAGTTCTTTTTGGCAAGCTATTTCACAAGAACAGTTTGGTAACTTGTATCGAAATTAAGTGAAAATTCACCCATACATGCAATTTTGTTACAACTAATTGGCATGTAAGTCGAATTTGGCACAATTTTGACACAAAACTTTGTTAAATGAATCATAGAAGAAGATAGTTTAGTATAATACGTGAGACGGCACCCGAATTGTTTTTTTTTAATAGGAGGATCCAAACTCTGAATTCTTCGTTAACAAGAGCCATATCTGGTGAGGAAATAACTACTAAAAGTAATCTCACACAGAGAAACTCACAAAGCAAACAAAATTGATGAAATCAAAGAATATAGTCATATGGAGGACTCAAACCTTCTTATAGACCAAATATAAAGACCAATTCCTCTGAAAGATATAATGTTTTTTTTTTCTGAAAAACTTGAAACAACTTCTAAAAATTTAACGAACTTGTAAAAATTTAAAGCCTACAAATTCTAAAGTCCAATCTCTGATTTTGAACAGCAATGTTACTTTGTCTGAGAAGTATCTAAATGATTGCATGCAGGCAGAAGGAGGCATATGTCAGGGAAACAAGCTACAGATTCTAGAGGAAGAACAATTGATTCCATGAGATTGCAAGGAAAAGTTGATGCATGGGAGATGGCAAAATTGGATAAAATAAGAAAAAGGTAGGTTATTAGAACTTTATTATCAATTAAAAAAAAGTTTATCAGAACTGCTTTGCAGGTATGAAAGGATGAAGATTACTATTCTTGAATGGGAGAGCAATAAGAAGTCCAAAGCCAAACGCCATTTGGAGCGAAAACAGGCTAGCAATTACTTACTTTCCTTTACCATCATTGTCTTCATCATCAGGGTGAGTCATCAGTTGGCTTCTTGATCTGAATTTTGTAGGGGGGTCTGGAACTCAGACGTGCAAGAGAGTTGAGTGAATACCGCGATGAGGTACTGAGGATCGACAAAATTGCTGGGGAAGCACAAGCCATTGCGGAGGAAAGGAAGAGAAATGATGAGCTGGTTATATTGGAGAAAGCGAAGAGGATGCGATCCATGGGGAGAGTTCCACATCAATGCTTATGTTTCTAAAAATTTAATCAACAGAGAAGAAACTCACATCATCAGCATCAGTTACAGGAAATTTGCTTGCAAGTGTGATATCGATATCTGTATGAAGAATACTAACATCTCCTCTAACTTGATATGTATATAATAATGCAGTAACCACAGACAAGCTTTAATACTTAGACTCTTCGTCTAGCTCCTCTGTACTGGAGTGGTCGATATTGGATACTCATACTCATACACGAGTAAATACATGAGGAAAAGTAGAATATAGAAAAAGAGTTTGCAAGAAATTAGAATTTGAACACAAAGCACAGTAAAGCTACAAAATGATATCTTCATGCTTGTAGAGCAGAAGATAGTCCCCAAGTTCTTCTTGGAGTTGATTAGGGGTGTCAAAAACCAGAATTCAAATAATAAATTGAACCAAGTCCATATGAAAAGTTGATTTCCTAGATTTCAGGTTGGATTTTAGAGATGATTTTTTATATAAAACTGAAATTAATTAATCAGACCTGATTACATATAAATCTATAATTATAAATAATTATATACTATATAGTTATTGTTTATATAGTGGCAAAGAAGCCAAAAAAATAATAATTGATTGAATTTTCCCCACATTATAGAATGGCTAAGTTTTTGCATAACTTGGAAAGATTTAAATCCCAAAGTAGATTCATAAACCCTGGAAAAACAAGAATAAAAATCAGAACTAACCTGACCTGAATATTTAGGATTCAAGGATTTAGGTCAGGTTCAGACACAATCAAGAGCCAAATAATATCGCCAATTGGAAAAAACTTGACTGTGGAGCCAATTAATATAACCAATTGAAAACACTTGGCTATACCTTTGTAGGGTGACTTGCATCTGGCATTCAATACTAAGCCTAGAATCTTCCTTCTTATATTTGGAAATCAATC
This sequence comes from Kaempferia parviflora, assembly GCA_037177295.1. Lineage (NCBI taxonomy): Eukaryota > Viridiplantae > Streptophyta > Magnoliopsida > Zingiberales > Zingiberaceae > Kaempferia > Kaempferia parviflora. Next base: position 2,976,760 of record JBAMIE010000036.1, on the reverse strand, counting down.
ACACAATCATAGAGCTTTTCAGCTGCTTCAATGATGCATAATATACCATATGGTTCTTTAGTTTTGCCATTAGCTAAACATTTGTGAGATTTTGTAAGGGTATTCTCCTTCAAGATTCCTTTGTGTGGGACATGATTCTTTGCTACAGCATATGGTGCAGGACTGCTCGTCAAATCTGTTTCAGAGGACAATAGATGACTAGGTTGGATATGAATTTGTAAAACAAGCATTAGTTGCTGAAAACTAATTTCTCCAAGTATAACTAAAATTTCATAGACCAAAGCAGAATCTTCTATGCAGAGTAGCAGGCCTTTTGGTTATATCTTATTTGCCTTCTTTCTTTGCATAAATTCTACCAATGAAGATTGAACCATCGCAACTGATGCATTGGGACCACAAATAAATAAAAAAAACACACACATTTCAACCATTTCTTGTTCACAAACCCAACTAGCTAATGACATTGTTGCTGCTGCTTAGGGTTTTGGGATCAAATTCCACCTTATTGACTTGGGTAGGGTTTATCCTTCACTTCGTCCTTAGAGAAAGGATCTTACTTTGTTCATGATGTTTCAATATCCTGATTCCTGTTACTGACTTTGCTAAATTTCTTAACTTCTCCAGACAATGAACCATTAACATTTTTTGTCACACCATCATTACTGACTCAGTTTTTGAATTCCTTGGCAAGTTTCATGCTTTTATGCAATATTTTCCTTGATAGTTTTGAGGCTCAACTTTTTATTGATAGTTCAATACTTGAGCATAAGCTATACTACAAATTTTTACAAAAGCATTGGCTAAAAGTTTGAATCTATCAATTGTCATTGATAAGTAAATAAATAACTAAGAATCATAAACAAGCTATAAGTACACATGCATATCCTACTACACTAATATACACAAACTGACAAAGTTCAGGCATTGAATAGATTACTAATGCTATGTGAAATAAAGACCAAAACGTTCATAAAATCGAGAATCGAGAATAATAATAAAAAATTCATATTACCTCTAAGTGTACTTGATGTTGCTTCTTTTACATTATGTAGGTTGTTGCGTGTCACACATAGCCAGGAGTGTTTCCTCTCTTGCTCTTCTTTTGTTGAGATTGGAATATGCCAATGACCTCTCTCATTTTCCTGATAGTTCCAGAAAAGCAACCTTGCCTATTATGGCTACATATCTTTCGGAATGTTTATTTTTAATCGTAATCATAGTAAATAATTGACTTAATTGCTAGGCGAGTGTACTCCAATTACATCTTAATTTTTGAATCCTTATCCTAGTCTTTAATTTCATCACATGATGCTTGCATATTAAGATCATATTTACCTTCCAATATCATGTGGGCATAGGTAGCATATTAGAAGACGGATCCTACAAATGATGTGGACAATACTACCAGTTCATCATGTTTCAGTAATGTTCATCATTGAGCATGAATGCACCTACAACTTCTCAAGTAATTAACCAATAAAACATGTTAGCTAAAGTTTCTTTAACTCTCTTATTAACTTTTCTTGAAAATTTCTAACTATTAACTCAGTTACTGAAGCATACCTGCATAATAATAGAACATGGAGGTGGCATATGAAACTCAAAACTTCCATTGTGGAAAGTGAAATGCACCTGTCATAGGGGCAAGTCATGAGTGACACCTTTACAATGAGATTCCAGATTGGCTTCAGTTTCTATTATCAGTAATATAGTTCCCTAATTGTGCTAGGTTATCTTGAAGATGTATCAGAAATTAGAATAAGAAATAGCAGACCCTGTCTTTTCATATTACAAGAGTGGAGAATGAAAAGAAAAGGCTAAAAGGATGTATGCATGAAAATTTCACAATACATAAGACAGCACATCCGCAAAATTATGCAACGTCGATTGCAAATGTACAACTAAGAACAACTTGCAACCCATGTATTTGGGTTTTTTATCCTGTCAAGATTTCATAGTATTTATATTTACCTGATGTCTTTCTTTCCATCTTGGAATGAAGTTATTGCCTAAGACCTGGAATGTGTGGTCTCTCATTTCGTCGTTTGTCACAATAAGGCATTTAAATTTTATAGCTGCATATAACCAGTACCTGAACCATAAGTTATTATCCATGATAACATACTTTTAAGGAATATCAGATAATATCATAAAAGAAGATAGAAACATTGAGAAAGAAAACTTTTCTACTCCATCTTCTCCATGACAATGCTAGTAAACCGAAACAGTTTGTGTTTCTCCAACAATACTGAGTTATTTCAGGCAGTAGTCCTTGTTCTCTCTCTAATTCGTTATTTTAATGCATGGCATACACAATTTTAAATATGTCGAAAACAGTTTGTATTTTCTATTAATCAGATAGAATTCCATGTTCTTTAACAGTGAACTTTAAAAAACAAAGAAAAGAGTAAAGCCTGTACCAATCATCATTAGATCCAGTAGGGGTTTCATAAAGCGCATCTGCATTCTTCCATTTCTCCAAATATTTCATGTTCATAGGATCTTTCATCTTGTTTCCAATGAGTCGTTTATTATGTACAATAATAAGTGGGCATCTCTTCATAGGTAGTTTCTGCCTTATGGCATTAACGACGGCACTGACCTGAAGCGGGAAAAAAACTCAAGAGGAAGGTTAATACAACAGGAACACTATGTTAGTCAACATTTTCTTGATGCACACCTTATTAACTGAGAATCTCTTCTGACTATAGAGAGCAACATTTGCTGCATCTACAACAGCTTCAAAAGGGCCATAGTAGTCCAACCATTTCTGTAATAGGAAATAGAGTTGTTAATAACAAAACAAATTCGTGCAAATCGCAGGTGAAAACAATTAGACATTATTTTGAAAACCACAGGTGATTGAACTTTACAGTCAATATTTTGCATGTTTGAAATGCATGAACTAAATACACTCTCCACATTACTGGACAGTGATTTCAGGAGCTAGATCATACTTGAAACTTCTGGAAATTTGAATTTTTTTCTCTCTTGTTGGCCAGTGATGCAACAGACTTGGCAAAGTTTTCTGTCTCAACTGGATCAAGATCGATGGTCGCCAATTTATGACCACAAGACATGCAGACACCATCTGGATCTACTGATGTGTGTGCCACACTCCATTTTCCTTTACCGAGCCAACCAAGCCCATGCCACCCCCCTCCACCATTCTCAATAGCCTCTGCTAATTCTTTCGCATCCCATTTCCTTTTCCCCAGTCTTGATGCAGTTGAACTCTTGAACCAAGCCTCAATCAGCTCTGCTGTGGATGCAGAGACCTGTCTCACATTAGTTCTAAGCTTATGCAGCAGATAATACACCTTGTCGCTTCTGCGAGCCACAATGCTAATTCTTAGAAGTGCTTCCAACTCTGATTCTTCAGGTTGGATGCCATTCTCCGACATGTGAGCTTCAACTTCGAATGCCTTATCAATGTTGCCTTTGTTGCAGAAGGTGAACAATGCAGGACCATACGACCGCACCCTTGCAGTTATACCCAAAAGCTTCATTCGCTTAACACAATCAAAGGCCATGTCACCATCGTCCATGGACATTGCTATTCTAGCCACAGATGTTAGAGCTGCTTCGCTCATGGCAATCTTCTCCGCGCACATCTTTTCATATATCTCAAGTCCTCTGGTTCGAGCAGAGTCTCTGATATCCTCGCTCACCCGAATCGGAACAGAAGCTCTTCTACTTCCTGGGCCTGCATCTTCAACCACATCTCCATCAATATGCCAATCTGGATCAGATTTATGATTAACACTACCACTTTTAGCAGGATGAATGATCCCAACCGCGGCAGAAGAGCACAGGTAAAGCAGCACATTGTAGTGGTACTGCTGCAATTTGATTCCTTGGCAGACCGCGGAGTCGTAGACGGCAATGGCTTCCATGACATCACCAGTTTTGGAGCAGGAATCCAGCTTAGTTTTCATCTCCTTTCCAGAAACCCTAGCCTCGGATATCTTGCCGTCCTTCTTCATCCACCTATCGACTCCATTTCCACTCACTCTTCTCGCCAAAGGTTCCGCCTTTTTGTCTCTCGGCCACAAATTACCCTTCCTAGGTTTAGGGATTGCATTCTCCGCAAGAATCTTCTCCCGGGGCGGCCGTTCTCTGTGAAGTGCTCGATGCTCGGTGTGGGCTCCATGAGCTGTGGCGCTGGAAGAGAGATCGCAGAAGGCGTGGACGACGGTGGGGGTGAAGGGGGACGACAAGTGGAGGAAGAGGAAGCGGGGAGAGAAACGAGCTTTGAAGGGGAATCGAGATGGTGGAGTGCAGAATTCCATGGAGAAGGAAGAAATGAGGAAGTCGCTTTGCAAGGAAGCCATGCAGGCAGCGACGGAGAGACTTCAAAATGGAAGGATAAGATTCTTAAAACAGATTTATAAATATAAATATTCACATAAATATTGTATTTCACCCCTTGAAAATTATACTCTTTTTAAAAACGACGGTTTACCAAACAGCACAGTAAGTTTTGTTTTTTTTTTTCCCCAAATCGCATAACCGTTTCGGAAATCTCCAAATTACGTAGTCTGTCGTGTTTGAAATTCTCATTTTACCCTTTTTGACGTGCATGTTTCCTCATAAAAAAAAAAAAAAATCCTGACACTTTCTAACTTCATCGGCAAATCTAACCATCCTAGTTTCGACCAGTGAAAATGATGTAAAAGACAACTTTGATTTCGCCAAATCTAACCTCATCGACGGAACTTAGAACAGTAACTCAGTGCTTCACTGGGAATCGTATCATTCTCCATTGGTATACGACTTCTATCCCTTTAGCTTGTGTTTGTTCCCCGGAAGAATCAGTTCCGAGTGAGCACGAAGGCTACAATATTAATAATATTTGAAATGAGGAAGAATTTGTCATCTTCATAGCTGAAATAATTTTTATTAGTTAAAAAGATATAAGCAAAATATACATGCTTAGTTTAAGTTAGTATAAGAAAATTATTATGATTGAATTGGAGGAAATAGGTATCTCAGTATCATCATCTACTAGGAATGATATTTACAAATCTTTTAATGTGTACATTCAATTACTAGGACTACTTGTAGGCTATATTTAGTTTCTATTTCAGTATGTTAAATATATCAAAATGAATTGGCTAAAAAGTGTTACTTATTGAATGTTATTTGTTTGTTCAATTAAAGGTCGATTTGTTTTATTTGTATACTGTAGAAAATGAAACATCTACCTCAACAGCTAGAAAAAAGCTACATTAGATAAGTAAACTGGGCCATTTTATAGATTTCTTTGGTCAAACTTCAAAAAAGGGTAAAGGGAAGGGATAAGAACATTAAGGAGTAAAACTCTATGAAAAATACATTAACATTATAAGCAGTAGCCCCTCCCCCCTCCCCCCTCCCCCTCCTCGCTCTTTGTGTCTTTCCTTTGCATACCGAAAACTCCATTTAGGGGATTATTATAGGATCGAAAAGTACTAGAGGAAAGGAGGGGTGAATAACGTGTGTCGCTTTTTCATTTTTTTGTAAAACAAGAGTTAAATTAAATCAACAAAAATAAGAGAAAGAGAAACAAGGCTAACAATATAAAGGGTTACTAAATTTTTTTAACTTAAGTTTCATTTGCCCCTTTGTCACGTATCAAAAAGTTATACCTAAAGTTTTTTTCTTAGGTTTGTACCAACAATATAAGGTTTATCTTGATCTAAAGTTATTCTCTAACCCTTCTTGAAAGTTTTTCAAGAATATTCGTCAAAATATTTTCAAAATTTTGCAAGGTGATTTTGAAAAGTAATTTTGAAAATATGAAAACAAATTTGAAGGCACAATTAAAAAAATTTGAAGATGACTTTTTAAAGAAAAAGATTTTAAAGGAGTTTTCAAAACCTATTTTTAAAGTATGGGTTTTCATAAAAAATTTGTAGTAAAAAGATTTCGAAGAACGACATAATAGGTTGTTTTAAAAACAATTTGAGAAAGCTTTTCTAAATAAATATTTTTCAAGTAAAGAAATTTTTGAGAATACTTTCCAACCTGATTTGCAAATTATTGAAAAATAATTTTGAAGATAATATTTTCTAAATTGATATGAGTGATAAGAGAGGCGAAGAGATAGATGACGTGGTAGCCAGCTCAGGGGTAAAAGAGATGATATTGGATGACACATCGGGTGAGTGGCCCGCCCCGGGAAAAAAGCCTCGGACAAAAAAGACCCGAGGTCCACCTCAGGCAAAAAAGACCCATGGTCCACCTCGGGCAAACCTCGGGTCCGCCTCGGGCAAAGATCCGAGATCCATCCTAGGGGTTGTTGTAGGTGAATGCCGCCTCACCTCCCCGGGAATTCCGACAAATACAATAATAAGCCTTTATAACAAGTCGTTATGCACGATTGGCGTAACTGATGACCCATGATTAGGATAACTGAACAACAGTTAATGCTGTAACGCCTAACATGTACTCATAAATGCGCGAACAGTTATGCGCAGAAACCACGTATTGCCTACAGGTATATAAGCCATGATATGCTATATGGTAACTTCTTCTAATTTCTCATACTTACTCAAAAAAAATACTAAATCCTTTCTATGATCTCCATTTGACTTGAGCGTCGGAGGGGCAGACGTCGGAATTCTTCTGGTGTCCCCGTAACGCTCGTGTTACTATTTTCAGGGCACATCTTCTTCCTCAGAGTATCATCATCGGCTGACTCATCGTTTTCGGCCATCCAAGCAGTTCTCTCCGGAACAAATTTGGCGCCGTCTGTGAGAAACATTCTCTGAGAAGAGAACCAGAGAGAACGTTGAGATGGCAGATTCTGCAGGGCAGCCGATTACATTAACCAAGGAAGAATTAGAAGTCCTAGTTGCTAACGCTGTAAACAAAGCGTTAGAACAACAAAGATAAGTAATGGAGGTCAATCGCCCAAGGGATTCGGTAATTCCTTTAGGAACCCCAAGAGTGGTCGTTTTTTCAGTTCGCATGCCTTCCATTTCACCACCGGGAGCACCAGTAAAGCAACCGGCACCAGGTCCTATCTATCGGGAGCCTGTGAATACGACTACTTCCAGTGCATCTCGCAAAGAGGATGTACATGAGAAGTATGACCCTGTGAAGGTGACACTCACACAAACGACATCACCCTTCACATCAAACATTCTGATAGATCCCATGCCCAAACACTGGAGGGGGCCTAAGATCGGCGAATATGACGGGAAGGCGGATCCCGAAGATCACATGAGCCAATACGAGAATGCTGCTTTGATGCATGAGTATACTGATGGCGTCAAATGCAAAGTATTCTTGAATACCTTGGCCAGAGCCGCCCAAAGATGGTTCAGCAGGCTTCCCGCAGGCTCAATCCACTCCTTCGAGGGGTTTAAGACTGTCTTCCTCCATCATTTCGCCAGTAGTCGGCGACATCAGAAGACAGTCCATAATTTATTTACTCTTAAACAGAGGAACAAGGAGCCGTTCAAAGAATATATTCATCAGTTCAATCGGATGGCACAGGACGTTCCCGTAGCCACTTCAGAGATCCTGGTCAACGCCTTCACCCAAGGATTAATAGAAAGTGATTTCTTCCGATCATTGGTGATGAATCCTCATGCCAATTATGATGACTTGCTTGGTCGATCAGTCAAGCATGTCAACTTGGAAGAGGTGCAGCATGTTGGAGCAATCTAGTACCCCTAAGGTTTTGATATTTGGGCAAATGTTTAAGTTAGGTTTATTATGTATTTGATGTATGCTTGTGAGTGTACAGGATACAAGAAGTCCAAGTGTGATCTTGG
>JBAMIE010000036.1:2922601-2937746 GCA_037177295.1 Kaempferia parviflora | reverse complement strand
AAATGGAGATGTTAGCTCCTTTTCCCTGCGTTACTCTAGCTTGATTTAAGCTAGTATAAGGTTATGCATGAACATGTTTAGAATAATTTCATGGATGTTTTATTTCCAGAAAGTATTTCCATGAACTTCTATCTTATTTTAAGCATAAGATAAGTAAAAGATAAGCAAGTAGCGTCGCCAAGTAGCCTAGTAAGGGCGGGCGCTACACTAGAAGAAAGAAAGAGGGTACAAGTTAACAACAAAGCCTTGAACACCCTACAGTGTGGACTGACTAAGGAGGAACTCAACTGAGTCGGACCATTCGACAATGCCAAAGAACTCTGGGATAAGCTGATCAAACTACACGAGGGAGCAACTGACTCTAAGGTAACGAAACGAGATTTCTTGTTAAATTTTCTTTTTATTATTAAAATGTAGGATGGAGAAACCACTAGCCAACTCCATGCGAGGATCAAGGATATCCTCAACAGCCTACACTTGATCAGACACCAACTCAAGAACCGAGACATCATAAGGTACTCTCTAAACTCATTTCCTCGAAATGCACTATGGGCATCGATCATAGATGCCTACAAAGTTCTGAAGAATCTTTCAAAATTAAAATTAGATGAGCTATTTTGTAAACAAGAGTTGCACAAACAAATTAACTCCAAACAGTCCGAGAAAGACAATGCTTTCCTTGCAGGTTCCTCCAAGTCCAGATCTAAACCTGAACCGCAAGATGAAACTGACTCAGAATCATATAATGAAGAAGAGCAACTGGTGAACTTGGTGAGGAAGATGTTCACTAAAAAGAAGAGGAACTTCACCAAGAACGTAATCGAAACTCCCAGATTTGTCACTGTACAATGAGAAATAACAGCCCAAATCAGTGTGATAATCCCCCCATTAACCATAAATTCCAGCATTCTAACCTTAATTGTTTCAACAAGTGCTCATTAGAACTATTTCTCCCTACTGTGGATCCATGGCAGAAGCAACCCAAACAGCTAGTATCCGCTGGAATACCTACATACTGCTGGAACAGTGGTGAATTGGTGAAGCCACTATTTTCCAGCATGAATCGATCCTAAATTGAGCAATCCACTTCCTAATTTGTATAGATGTAAACTAGGTTAGGGATTACCTTGGATCAGCAACCGACAAAGGGATTGAAGGTGGTGTTGCCGCTGCGAGGTAGATCTGAGAGTAGGGCTGGCCGGTAATCCATGGTCAGGTCAAGAGTGATGTCTATAGCCGGTCCTAAGGTGGATGACTAGCCGAGGAGGGTGACACACCGGAGCAGTGATGAAGGTTCGACGTCGAATCTTTCGCCTTCTCTAGTTTGATGACCTATCCTTACAGAGCAAAGCCTTGCAGAGAAGGTTGATGGATGATCTCAAGCAATCAATGAAGGAGACGAGGTCTTCGACTGGCGATGAAGTGGGACGACACCGGTGGCTTAGATTCATTGTGTTGGGCGCAATGGGATGGGGATGACGGAGTCGCATGAGTGGGAAGAAGAAGAAGTAGGGAGAAGCGAAGAAGTAATCCACGGTATTTAGATTAGGTTACCATAGCTACTTAGGTCTTAATAAATCAAACCCTAGGCATTTTCCTTAATAAACCCTCTCTTAAATGGTGATTCCAAACAGGCTTTCCAAACCCTAATAAATTCATCCTCTTAAATTTGTCATACGGGCTACGATTAAATCTCAGAAAATTTCTAAAAATTCTTAAAAACTTCAATATCGCTAATTCTTCAATAACAATTATTATTTATTACGATATCCTATAATTTACTTGCCAGCTCTACAAGATGTTGATCTTTTTTTTTTTTTTTTTGCTGTAGGACAACTAATTATAATAGTAGAATGCTTTTGACTAGGTGTCCCTGACCAATAAATGATAGTGAGCATGATCAGTATTCATTGGTATAAAAATATATATAACTTTACTATCACCTGAATTTATGAATAGCCATGCAAATATAAATTTGAATATCTTGCTTTTGACTTAGTAAGGAACATACATTTATTAAAGATGATAACACATAACATTAAAGTCAGAGACTATAAATTACTTGGTTCGCAACTAGATAGTTACTAGTCCAAGAACTATATAAAAGCACTACTAAAAACTCCTCCTTCAAGCAAAGCGTCAGAGCCAAAGTAGTCTCTTACAGAAATTGAAGCATGCATGAACACATAAAATGAAAATATAAAGCTTGGAGATTAAGAACGAGTGTGTATTTTATGAACTTCGAACATCAAGACCTATTTATAGCTATTATGCTCGAAGTAACTATTTGTTGACATGGCACTTCTCGAGCGCCTAGACCTAATCCGTTCGGCTACACTCCATCCGGGTGCTTGGACTTGGTCGAGTCCATCCACTCCGCAACGACTTTTTCTAACGATTATTGACTTCCCAGGTGTCAGGTATCTGATAATGTGGACTTTGTGCTGATCCTCTTCGACAAGGGGTCTCGTTGACAGGGCTTCTCTTTCCAAGGCGTCTGGAAAGGATCCAGGTGCTTGAAATCAGGGCGCCTAAAATAGTCAACTCAAAAGTTTACTATTTTTTCTTCTGGTTGCTTGGGTGATACTTTGGTTGTCCAAAATTGAGCTCATCTGAATCCAACTCCAGCCTTCTCCTCGAGCAGACTTTCTTCTCGGCTTCTCATCCCTCGAAAATGTTATTCGCATTCTTCTCGTCTACCAATTTACTCTTCTGTAGCTCCTCGTCCATCGGATGCTCCAAGCCCATGCCATCCTTCTTGTTCGCTCTCTCCCCATGTCATCTTTTTCATTCGCTGCCTCTTTCACTTGACTTCTTGTGTTCCAAAGTCCATACACACTTAACCTCTCTAATTTTATCCCCTTTTGATCACATAAAAAATAAGGGAAAAGTGAAAAAAATAGAAAAATATTTGCAAATTTTTCTAAAACAAAATATTCAATAATATGTCTTTTTACCGAAATTATTTGTCAAAAAAACAATTGTTAAGAATTAATCCTCAATTTTGCTAAAAATAATTTAAAAATAATTTTTCTGAAAATTTTTGATATTGTCAAACAAAAGCCTACAAAGCATGATAAAAATTTTCACAAAAATAATATTTTGCTTTTAACTAGTATAATCATTTTTAAACAAAAGTAGTTATTTTCAATTTTAAATGTTTAAAAATAGATTTTGACTTCAAAAAATCTTACTATTTTTTCTTAACATGGAAAATATAATGATTATCAATAAAAAAATTATATTTTTTTGAAAAATCAATCATTAAAAAAAATTAATTTTAAAAATATGATTTTTGTTAAAAAAAATTTGCATAAAATTAATTAACAGTCAAAAAATTTATGAAATTTTTTCTACTTATAGATAACAAATTTATTTTTCATGGGAAAATTAAAACCTAATTAAATTCGAACAAAAAGTATACTAAGTAATTAATTTAGTAGAGAAAAAAATCAACTATAATAAATTCAAGCATGTATATAAAAATTAATTCAATATAGATCAGATTTTGGGACCCAAAATAAATTATTGCCTACTGAATTAATTAAATATTTTTTAGGAATATAATTTCTAGACATTTTTGTAATTTGGCCCCTAAAATTTTTAGACATTTTCTAGTAAAAAATTTGACTTTGAACATGCAGAATTCTTTTCTAATAATTCTATTTTATCTTTTAATTTTACATTTTCAACCTTAAATTTATCCAAATCCTCTTTTTATTTTTCTTGTTCTTTTGGCAAGCATGCACTTTTTTCTTTTCATTTATATATTTGGTCCTATTTTACATGAACTTCTAGACAACATTTTTATTGCATCATATAATTGATCGGAAGGTAAGAGGGATACATCACTTACCGTGTCGAACTCGTCGATAGTTGCTCCCCCTTCATCGTTGCTTTCTTCTAAAGTGGCTTCATTGTTTTCTTCTTGGTGATTAGCCATTGTGCTAGTCTGGAGTACTCCTCGAGCTTGAACTCTTCCGATGATGACTCGTCCCACGCTACTTTGAGATTCTTGTATTTAGACCTTCTTGTTCCATTCTCCTTGTTGTTTTTTTACCTTGTTCTTTAATCTGAGACAGTTGTCCTTAATATGCGCTTCTTTGTTGCAGTTGTAACATTGATCTTTCATTTTTATCCTTAGTAGCTTTGTTGCCTATTTCTTACCAAAGTTGTTAGATATAAAAAAAACTTTAAAAACTTTCTTACCATAAAATCTTCTTCGTCTTCGTTGAGAGAAGACTCTGAATCTGGTTTGTTCTTCTTGTCTTGTAGTGCTAAGTTGTGTTTTGGCTCCTTTCACTTCTTGAATCTACACATCTATACTCGTGTAATTCAAAAGTAGAAAATAAACTTTCTAAATTAACCACTTACCTCGAGATCCTTGGAGATGTAGTAGGACTCCACTGGTGTCCTCGGAAAAGCATTTAATGCATACCTTAGTATCCCGATTAGTTACTATTTCTTCGAGGTTCATGAATCTGGTGATCAACTTCTTGACCTTTACGTGTAGTTGAGCCACTATTTCACCCTTTTTTATCCAGAGGTTCATTAGCGGATTTCAGAGGATGTCCCGTCTTTCTAGCATGACCTCTGATGTTCCTTTGTGAAGCTCCAGAAGACTCCCAGAGTTCTTTGGTAGAGTTGTAGGTCCGGGTTGGCCGGCTAGAGGAGGATGAATAGCCCTGCAAATATAAATTTGAACCTCTTGCTTTTTACTTAGCAAGGAACACACATTAATTAAAGATAACAACACATAACAGTAAAGTAAAATACTAGAGATTACTTGGTTTCCAACTAGATAGTTGCTAGTCCAAGAACTATGTAAAAGCACTACTAAAAACTCCTCCTTCGTGCAAAGCGTCAGAGGAAGAGTAGTCTCTTATAGAAATTGAAGCACGAACACTTAAAATGAAAATAAGATAATAACAGGTATTAGAGTCCAACAACTTAGGAAGGACTAACCAATAACTAAAGCAACAACACGATGGTCGGATCTAGCATTCACCCACCAAAGTTCGAGGGGGAGTTCGCGCTATGAAAGTGTCATATGGAGGTATTTTTTAAAGCTGACTTTGACATTCTTCTTACAATCAAATATGGTTTTCTAGTACCCAGAGATCACCATGGAGAAGAAAAGGAAGAACATCTTTGGAGTAAAATGGACCATGCTAACTTTGTGGCCACCCAAACCTAAATTAATATCACAAACAAATCAATATGTTATCATATAGAAATAAATTTCTACTTCAAATATGGCTGAGCAATAAATGGATTGGTTATATACCATATTAGACAAGAATACTTCCCTTAAAAGTATTGAAATGTATGTGTTGATTACTTCCCGTCCATAAAAATCCTTCAATTGAGACATGTAAAGAAGTCATTTGTTGTCAATGTATTTTAGCCTTCCTCCCATATAAGGTCAAAATTATTCCACCTCAAATTTTCAAGTAATGCTATTAGGTAGGTCATATTTCCTTCTCATTTTTTCTTTTTAGTTTCTTTAATTTATTTTTAATATACTGCAAATAAAAATATCTCAATGTATTTAACACCAACAATAGAAATTCATATCAATATGATTACAATTACTATTTAAGAATTACTCCATAATTCTTTGTTTACTTTAATAACATCCAACCTCCTTCTGTTGAGTGTCTTCTCCCTCAGTTGTATTCCTTCGGCCTCCTGTTCTTGATTATCCCCCCCATCCCGCACGCCTCCTTCATTTGTCTCTTGGTCCTCTTCATACAACTGACCATTAGTACCAATGAATATTTATCTTTAGGAGTACACCTCAAGTCATTGCACCTTCTGTCACGTCCTCTTCTTATCTTATTGCCAAACAATTCTTCAAGAGGAGGATATCGGCAAGAGTGCCTATTTTGAAAAGTTAATCCTTCCCTTTCTAGAATGTCAACTAATTGTTTATTAAAGGCAAGTAATTCTACATTTTGCATGATAAGAAGTTCAATCTTTGTTTCCTTTGCAATACACCCTAACCTTATGTTTGGATGGGGTGAGAGGAGGTTCATTAATAGAAAGGGAAGGGAAGGAAAGGAAGGGAAGGGAGGTTAACTTCCTTACACCCCGATTTGGAGCGTAAGGAAATAATTCATTTGTGGGGTAAGGGAGGGTAAAAGTTTCTCCTCACTCCCCTCACCTCCTTCCCAAACAAGGGTAAATATCACCTTCCCTTTACTTACCCTTGCCTCACCTCCTTCAAATAGACTATAAACATCCAGCTACCTTTGGTGAGTCTGTATTGATTTTTTGTATTGGATGATTCACCCCTTTATGGTGTTGCCTCACATTGAATGGCGAGGGAGGACCCAAGTAAATGGACTTCCACAAGAATAGGGAGAATATCAATATTAATATGATTAATCAGTAATATTAAATGATCAATTAACAAACCTTTACATAGATAACAGGATTGTAGCATTATAAAAAATATATTTATATTTATTTGGAGATGTGAGAGTCCTTATAACTCATCCCTTACTTTATTAATATGAGAATAAGTAGTCCTCCAATTGCTAATTCTGAGTTCTACAATGTTGGTTGTCCATTGAATAGGAGCATTCTCAAGAAACCAAACCTTTGACAAAAAAAAATAATTAGATTATATTAACTACCTATGCACATAACTAACTAAATATTCAAGAGTTACAGCAAGTAGACCAGCAAATTCCTTCATATAAGGCATTGTGACCGTATGACTAAGATTCTTGGCCACAAACACTTCTCCAAATATCAAGAATTGAGGACCTATATAATTATATATTTCCCCAACCCAATTATAATTTCCTATGTTGTCATAATTATCGACGATATCTATAATTCCTATAGATAGCTTATAAGTAGAAGAAGCAAATAAAATAGAAGAAAAAAATATATATAATATAAAATTTACAAAACAACCTAACATCCTTATCTGAATCAACTCCCTGATAATATTTCTTCATTAGTTCTTTCCTTGCAAAATATCTGATAGATAATTTTCCAAAAACAACCTTCAAATTCATCTTTAAAATTATGCCTCTATTGGGATTTCGAGCAATAGTGCTACGTCTATTTTACATTCTGAATCCTAGTTCTCAAAAATGTTAACTAGTAATCCCCTAAGTGGAATTTTTAGTTTGCTAAGGAGAGGCACAAAGGGGCTACTGCTTATAATGTTAATGTGTTTTTTAAGGAGTCTCACTCCTGGCTACTCCTTTCACTTTCCCTTACCCTTTGGGGAAGTTTGACAAAAGAAATCTATAAAATAACCTAATTTACTCATCTATTATAAACTTATGCTCGATATGTACATTTTTTCCTGTTATTGATGTAAATATTTGAATTTCCTGTAGTGTACAAATTAAACATTCCACTTTTATAAATGAACAAACAAATAACATTCAAGCAGATTACTGCTTTTTAACCAATTCATTTGGATAAATTTAACAAACTTAAATAAAAACTATATATATATATCAATCACTAGTGAAGATGATAGATTCTTCGACATTACAAATATTATTAATACTGTAGTATTTGGTCACTGCTCACTCTTAACTGCTTCTTCCAACTAACAAACACCAGCTTAAGGGATGAAGCCTTATACCAATGGGGGATGACATGGTCGGTGAAGCACTTAGACCTACCGTTCAAGGTTTCGTCGGTGAGGCTTGAGCTCGCCTAGTAAAAGTGTTAGTTAACACTAAATGGAGTCGCCCCGATGAAGTAAAAGTTGCTTTTTATGTTGTTTTTATAGGTGGATGCTAGGGTTTTCGATTTTGTAAATGAAGTAGAAGTGAGATGGTGTTGAGATTTTTTTTATGCGTAAATGAGTGGTTCGATGACATGTCTCGAACTTTGATTTAATATGTCTCGAACTTTCATTTAATATCTGCTTTGGACATACACGATGTCAAGGATAAAATGAAAATTTCATTAAGGATGCCTATGCGATTTGGACATTTCCAAAATGCTGAGTAAATTGTCAAATTTTAATTAAGCTGATAAAAGATTTAAATAATTTTGATTAAATTATTAAATTATTTTTTTAATATAAGATATTTTATGTATAATATTTTTATCAAATTAAATTAATTTATTTTAACAGTGGAACATGATAAATTAAAGTACGGTTTTGACTTTTAATAGAAAGGTGTGCTTTTCACAATTCCAATAATTAGTGGTCTTTTTTATTTTTGCCCTTTACGCTGCCCTCTCGTGCCTTCAGATTCGCGCAGATGCTTGCGTGTCGTGCCACCGGCAATGCGATTGTGGCCCCTACCAGAGTTGCGTGGCGTCAGGGTTTGCCACCTCGGCTCCGATAAGTCCGAGCCACCGACTGTGGTCCCGACTGACCTGACAACTGGTGACAGACTGTCATCAACCGAACCAACACAACCCACCTCCTCTCTGGCTCCCTCCTTCCCCTTCTCTCGCTCAGCTGCTCTCACTTCTGGCTTTGCTGTGTCGCTCGTGCTCATCCTCCTCGCTGTCTCTCACGATCCCTTCTCTGCCTTCTCCGCTCGTTAGGGTTTTCCCTCGGCCCGGTTTCTCCTCTGCCAGTCTCTCCTCCAGTGCACGCTAGATCGGGATTCTCCGCAGCAGGTGGCTCGCTCTGGAGCCACGGGGTACTGGACTTCGTTCCGTCCTTGGTCCTAGCGGTGCTCGATGTTTGGCGTTCTTCCCTACCGCTCGAATTATTTTTTTTTAATTTCTATCCAGGTTCGACGTTTTCTCTTCACAGTACTGGTCTTCAACTTTTTGCCTGGCATTTAATTCTGTTGTGCGCTTTAAATGCTGTCCTTTGTTGCCTGCATAGTTTGAAGATCATGTGGAAGGAAATTCTTTGCTTTGGATCTCTTTCCTTTCTGTTCTTAATTTTCGAGTTAAAGTGGTCTCTGCTGTTAAATTATTTAGAAGTCTTCAATTTTCATTCGATGTTTTCCTTTCATTTTACAAGTTTGTGATATGGTGTAGGGTGATATTTCAATTTATATGAACCGAAGAGTTTTTCCCTTCCACGTAATAGAGAAAATATACATCTACTTGGTGTCTGATGAGGTTCACTTTAAAGTCGACTATGAGTTGTAGCATTTATTTCATCCTATAAGAGAAAATGTGTTTAATAAAATTATATAATTGCAACCATAACATTTTCCCATGATTTGTGTCTATCTCATCTTGAGTTCTCTTATTGACTTAGTCTTCCTCTTCCTTCTCTCTCCTTTAATGGCCATACTTGTATGTGTAGAACAGACGAACATATTGAGAGGGAAGAGGACCTACCCTTTATATTATATACAAAATGAAAAACAATCTCCTATAGTGGCTTTAGGCCTGCATAATCATTCATTACATTATGTGATGACAGCTCGATCTGATCATCCCGTATGGTTAAAACTTTAACTTTATCTAGCTTAGTTTTAATTCAACTCGGGTGACATTAGATTATAAATTTTTGTAAGGTCATAGCAAAATTAGCAGTCGCACCACCAAAAAAACACTATGTGTTAGGTATAACATTACCCAAATTGGATTCATAATAGACAAGTGCAAGGGAGTTATCAAAATTATTTAATTCCTTTGCTAACCATGATTTGTGTTTTGCAGTGGTCCCATTGAGCATGCTCCTTTTTTGTAAAAGATATAATCTATGCCATCACTTGCACCACCATTGGGATTTCCTATCTTGTTGGTCTAACTATTGTGATTATTTTTGTTGTTTTCAGCCTTTAGGAACCATGCGATTTAAGTCTCTCGGAATTAGATTTGATTTCCCTACATTGAGCACACTTTGTTTGATATAGAAGAGAAACTTCGACTCTTTTCTATTTTTAGTTTTATCCTTGACCAAATACACAATTGGATATGGGTGTGAATTGAATTTGAACTCAAAATGGAGCATTTTTTTGATAAAAACCTATGACTACTCATGCCATAATATTGTATGTTGGTTCAATAGGCTATCAATCTCAAACTCAGTAGCATAGTTGTTAAAAATATATGATTCATGGTTATTATCGTACAATACATATGATTCACATCTAAAATGATACAATTCTTACATAAGAATTAGAAGTGAAAAGAACCTAACGATTTGATTTGGTTCAATATGATTTGATACACATCTTATTTTATATGATTCTAACAAGAAAACAAAATTTTTTAAGGTAAATTGACCAATGAAAAGTAAATCTAATCCATTAAGAAATAAAATTAAACCCAATATATTAACAATAATTAGAATCTATTATAAAAGGAAAAAAGATGTAATTTATATCATATGATAAAAATATAATGATATAACAGTGAAATCTCAAAGTTAATGATGATAAGATTTTTTTTTATTTATTATTATTTTTTTTTGACCCGTACGTGTGGTGTAGTGGCAAAACACTCAGAACAAATAAGAGGATCAGAATTTGAATTCCAAATGGGAAGAATATCTTGAAGGTCATCCTCTAAGTGTGCATAAGTTGTGCTTTGCCTGGTAGGCGAACGGGGAAAGAAGGTCGTCTACATCCAGGACTAGTCAGGCAATGTTTGGACACTTCGATTATCAAAAAAAAAAAAAAAAGGAAAAAGAATCTAATCAGTCAAAATACATAGTTGATGATAGCCAATTTGAATTCAATATCTAACAAGGATTTAGAAAATTAATATTGTCTCTTTGATACATTGAATGAGAATTAAAGCGGAATCAATAATGATTTAGAAATCATGCCATGGCAAATTTGTTTTTCATTTGACAACAATGTTTCTTCTATGCCAAAACATTAAATGAAGAAGCTTTCAATTGCTCACTTTAATTCATAATAAATGTGATAAAAATAATTTGTATATTGTCATGGATGAAAAAAAATGAACTTCTATATTTTTGTTATGAATCAATATCAACTTAATAAATGTGGTCATAATAAGGTTTTACATAATTTTAGATATCAAAATCATTCAAAATAAATATAAAATTTGTAATTCTTTATCTGAATCTTACGATTGACAATTTGATATGATTCATGATTTGATAATTAATCAAAACAGTTCATAATACCAACCTTGATTTGACAACCTAGCTTTAGCAGATACAAAATACCTTCTAGATGCAACAAAGGGCTTTGTATTAAGTCTAGTGGAATTCTACTTGGGCATTTGCTCATATGAATCCAAATATAGAATAGGCACTCAATTTATTAGATTTGCTTTTAAGAACTTGATTATTATGATAGATGTAAAAAATTAACAATGACTTAGTAATTATTCATGTTGTGAGCTACCGACAGGAGCAATAGTTACTATCAATGTAATGTTCAGGAACGAGGTGCATCATTAAATTCTCCCCTTTGCCCAACATAATAGAGGTGCCAAGTGAGCTGGACTGCCACTGGCCAGCTCTAGACCGCTCTATACACGGGCTTGCTAGAGAATAATGTTAGTTTTTTTTGTTTATTAATAATTACTTTGACAAATTGCTAGTAAAAGTATCTCCATAAGGTATTTTCCAAAATTGCTGTAGATCCACAACCTTGTGCGATCAAACAGTGAAGCAGCATACCATTTAGCCATTACTTAGTGTTTGAATTTCTTGATCATTAATGTATTAAGTATTTAATTATGAATGTGATGATTCTCTTGTTTTTTCATTGATCATCAAGCTATATATTTTTATTTTACCAACTATTTGGTGGCTCCTACCTGGACCTTATTCCTGCATCGAGCTCTATGACTATATAGTAAAATTCAAGTCAATATATTTTCTCACATTTTATCTTCTGTTGGAGCTCCTGAGTAATAGTTTTTTTTTCTGTTTAGTTTGTCTTTTTAGTAATATAACAAATCCATCTGAGTATTTGTATCTTTGTTAAATTATTTTTTATGCATTGTTTTCTAGCAACTTAAACACTTTATTCTGTAAATATAGAGAACAGTACCACAATCTTATAAATTTTTTCCTTTAAAACTATTAATCGCACAGTGATCTTAAATGATCCTGAAACTCAAATCTAACAGTTTAAACTATAATGTTTTTATTTGTATTGGTAGTGATTTACTTATTTAACGTTCTACTTATAAGCTCCTGAAACTTATATCTAAAAGCTTAAACTAGTATTTGCCTTTTATTTTTAATGATATTTACTCATATAACATTCTACTTACCTAATGAACTTGAAGTTTCGTAAGTGACATAACCTGGGGGACTTAAAACTTTCCTAGGTGCCATGACCATGGATATGTGTGTCATTGATTGAATGATTTGGCTCCTCTTTTTCAGTTATATTTATGTAATGACATTTGTCTGGAAACACTCATTCTTGAATTTTTTTTTTTTTACATTGATATTCTTAATTACATTAACTTGACTTTATGCTTACCTAAAGGCTTAAACTTTCCCAGGTGCCATGACCCTGGATAGATGACATGAATTTATTGATTAGCCTCCTCTTAGCTGTCTGTTCAAATCACACTTATTGGCAAGCATTTTTATGTGCTATGGGCATTCTCATGTTGTTCGAGATGTATTTACATCCTGAAGTTTCTAGGACTCAAGTTTTTATATAATAGGTCCTAGACCAGTTTTGGTCATATTGAAGACAGCATTGTTTGTGCTGGACCTTTGTCGAAGCATCTGTTTGTGGGTTTCTTGGGCTCTCAAGTATTGATGCTTGGAGAGAGCATGCGTGGAATTTGTGTTCAGTGTGATGCTCCTGACCAGATCCAGTGCCAATGTGTTTGGCGCATTGACCATATCTCTTGTGATATTGTTCCATATTTTTGCTATAATATGCATCTACCAAGTTGCCCGCTTGCGTGCACAGATTCGGCAGAGGGGTTTTCTCCAGCTTATTTTCTTTAATGGGCCCTCGGGCACTCGCATTTTTCTTGTTGTACTTGCAGTTTGTTGGAGCTTAAGTGAAATTGCTAGGCTAAGTTTCTTGAAAAGGTTGATCTTCAGCTTGACATGGCAGAGGAGTTTGTGCAAGCTTTACATCCTCTTCAATCTCGGGTTTTCAGAACCTTCTGTCTTTCTTACAATTATTTTCCTTCTACGCGCCTCATTGCAGAAGAGGGATTCAGGCACTCTGTCCCGGGGATGGAATAAGAAAACCATTGGTTATATCTTCATATACTGCCTTCCATATTTTATCATGCAACTTGCCCTGGCTTTTGCTGGACCCAAGCTGTTCCGCATTAATAAGAGTAGTGGACGGAAGGATAAATACTTAACAAAAGCTAATATCTTGATTGGAGATCATTGTGTATGCATTTATCCTCTTTTTAGTACTATTCTTTTAGGGATTTTTCATGCAGTCTTGATCAGCTATATCGTGTGCATTGGGATGCGGGTGTATTTATCAGTGGTCAACAAACAGCTTCTTCGGAGGCTCTATTGGCTGGTATCCTCTGTTATGTTTTCTCTTCCAGTGAGGGTGCTTCTCCTAGGTTTCTCTGTTCTACCTCAACCAGGAAACTTGGCATATGAGCTTATTGTATTCTTGGCCTTCTTGATCATGCTGTTTTGCACTGCGATTGGCATCACTACACTGGTGTACTTGCCAGTGGCAGATTCTATGGCTCTGGAAAGAAATCTGGAGGAGAGAAGAATGGTTGACTTGCCATTTGATGACTATTACAACGACAGTGCATCATTTGTGGCCAATCAGAGCTACAGTCGAGACACAAGGAGGAGCTCTGATGTGTCTACCAAGCCTGGCTCAATTTCATTCAGAACAATGATCAAGGATGACCCTCCTGGCTCAGATGGCTTAGATGAGATCAGTTTGTCCTTCCCTCTGCATATTGGTTCTCCCTCTGGTTCTTCTCCAACTCCAGCAAGGCCCATGCTTCCACTTAGAGAAATCCCTAGATGTTAAGAAGGACTTCAAATGTACCTTCCATATTTGCATTTATGTGGTTGCATCTGTAAGCAGTTTGTACAATATTTTTCAAATTTTGGATGCATAATTGTGCCATTCGCTATCTTATTTCTTTGGTTGCTGTCCGGTCTGCTCAAAGTTCATTTCAACCAAAAGATATTGTTTATTGGAATTTTCCCTTTTCCTTTTAGTTCTCGATCAATCAATCCATTTCTGTTGATGTTTAGATCAACTATTTCAGTGGATTTGAATTTAGGTTTCAGTCTTTATTTCGTTTTATTCCTGAACCCATTTTGAGGTGATTTTGGTTCAACCAGTGTATCTTTTCTTATCTTCTGACTCTATTTTTGAAACTATTAATGTGATTTTTCCTTCATGTTTTACCTTTAAGCCATAAAGACATGTTGTTTTCAGGCTATTTTTTTTTTGTTGACATTTTCAAGGTCCTTATCACCAACTGCTGATGTCTTCGAATCCATGTTTATGCTATCGTTTAATTACTTGGTGCGTCAACCATAGCTGCAGTAGAATTATACAGTGCTACTTCAGTTGCTTTGAAATCCTTTCCATGAAATTAGGTTTATTTCTGACCGAAGTGCAATTCAATTTTTTTAGTAATTGCAGTTCATTTGAAAGAGAGTTTTAGAAGTTTTTCAATCTCTGTTAATTATCTCAGTGAATGATAAATCAGTACCTAAAAGTTCATATTTTTCTGTGGAAAAAAGTTCATGTTTTTTCTGCAAAAGTGACTTCGGACGTCCACGCAGTAGGTTCTACAGTCAGGTAAATTATAATATCAAATAGGTGACGATATATATATAGGAGTGTATTTTTGTTGACTTTATCATAAATGGATCTTTTGACAAATCTATCATGCAGTAATCAGTTTGATTATGCCTGTAAAATGTTAGACTTTCCGAGTCGTAAAAATTATATTTTTACGTTGTAGAAACTCCGGAAAGATCCATGCCACCGGATCCGTGCGAGAAAAATCAATTCTAAATTTCATGTATGAGTTAAGAAGTCTAGATCTACTACTAGATCTACTTGAAGAAGGGGGATCTATACCTCCGATATGACGGGAGTGACAACTCTATTCTTGATAAAGTGACACCACCAAGTGCATGATCATGCACAAATGAGTCAACATGAGATGTTGAGCTCATTTGATTATTGTGAGTCTACTCGGAGTTCAAGATTTAGATTGATTTGAGGATGACACGGTCTATGCCTCACTTGATCAATCTAGATGTCTAGGATAGAGG
>JBAMIE010000036.1:2910424-2920713 GCA_037177295.1 Kaempferia parviflora | reverse complement strand
ACTTTCCAGTCAAGTATCCAGTCAACCTTGACCTACTTGACTTTTGTTTGATAATCTCCTAGATAGACAATTGCACATGCAATCTCCATCTATTGTCAAACATTGAAACACAAGCTTCAATCAACTCAAGCGTAGTCAAACGGGTCAACCTGATCCATAGATAATTGCATCGAATAATCTCCCAATACATTGTCAAACATCGAAACCTAAGATCCAAGCTTGTCCGATCAATATAGTCAACTTGACTTAGAGACAATTGCACTAACAACACTTTGTAAACATCAAGTGATGTACTTTGTTACTTTGTGCGTTTTATGTTTCTAGTTTTGGTGGCATAATACATTACCTAAAAAAAAAATGGTGAATAGAGCAGTGCCAACATGAAGCTCATCGAATGGCATGTCTCATAGAAGCACGGGGCGACCAAAGCTTCTAAAATTTCAAATCTAAAAGGACAACACGACCATGAATTAGAGTAGTAGATACTCACTTTCAATCAATTTGTAAATGTAGAAAAAATAAAAATTAACTTAAAAATTTAAAGGTGCAAAAGTAATTACCTCTTGTTTTTATGTAAATGATTTTTCTTTCTTTTTCAACCTCTTCTCACTGATTAATTATATTCTAAGCAAACCCCAAGGATCTATGTATAATTTCTGATTTTATGAGGATGCATCCATAAAACTCCTATTAAATGCTGGCGTCGGCTCGTAGCCGCGCCGAGAAAGTAACAATGCCAAAAATATTAAACAAGTGCAAATTAGCTAGTTCTGAGCCCTCCAATTATTTCAAATAATAAACCCAGCGTGATCTGATCTGACGGATGAAAATTTCTTAATGTTATGATGGACGGTAGATTAAAATATTGCAGAATTGTTTCTATTGTGTGATTTGGAGAAATCCTCAGACTCAGCTAATGTCTACTGCTGCTTGCACTCCATCTTCGACAAGGGGCGAAGAAAAAAGGGGCCTCCTTTTCGCCTCCCTGAAGCAATCGCGGAGCAATCGATCCACATTTGTTCAATTGATCACGGAATCGAGTTTTATACCGTTCGATTGCCGCTGTCGAGGCCGATTGGTCGAGTAATTGCCTGAAAGAGCCATGGAGGAAGTAGAAAAGGAAGCTGCCCTAGTGCCGCCGCCGCCGCCTCCAGCGCGATTGGTTGTGGAGAGACTGACGGAGGCGGTGGAGAATATTGCGAGGATCTCTGACTTCAGGAAAGCCTACAAGAAGCAGTTCTGCAACCTCTCGCGGCGGATCAAGCTGCTGGCGCCGATGTTCGAGGAGCTCAAAGAGAGCAAGGAGACAATCAGTGAGCAGGTGCTATATTCCATGGAGAAGCTTGTTCCGGCGCTTGATTCAGCCAAGGACCTGCTCCGTCTGGGGAGCAGTGGGAGTAAGATCTTCCTGGTAACTATTTCGATTCTTGGTCTCCCTTTTCTTGTGGTGATCAGTGGTTAATTTTCCTTCCAACTTCTTGGATACGAAGTTACGTCTTTCATGGAAATAATTTTCCTTTTCTTATGTTTTCGCCTTAATTCAGTATCATGTCCTCCTTAAAAGGAATCTTCTCATGTATCTGCATCTGATCTATGCATTGCTGATTGCTCTTTAGAATCATGTAGATTGTTAAACTAATCCTATTTTAGCTTTTTTTTGGATGATTTTTTGATGGCGACAAATAGAATTTCTTACTGGTGGAGCATTTTGGAGTTTAGAAGACGATGTGAAGTGCATTTGGAGATTGTGAGAACCTAAAAGATTTGTAGAGGAGAGTTTTCTACTTGGGGAGTGTTGTTTTATTATTATTTTTTTTTATTGTTTAGAAGCACTAGAAGTGAGATATTTTTACTTTTGTTATATTTGCTTGACGAGAGTTTAGGGAGGATTGAAAAATCTCTTGTACTAGAGTGAAAATCTATTTGTTTGATTCTCATTCTATGTGTGATATCATAACATATAGACTTGGATTTTATTCGTGAATGTGGACTTACATTGTAGTTTTATTTTCCTTATGTGCCTGTGTTATTCTACTAGGGAAAACAGCATTTTCTCCATGCTGTCTTCTGGTGGAAATTATTTTGCATTCTAGAGGCACTGGATTTGAATCTATAAATCGTGGTTTGAGGTGTTGGGTTTTAATAAATGGTATTAGAAAGTCTCCAATCTCATCTCATAGTATCCATGGCACTTGTGTTTCCAACATATTATGTAGGAAGATTCAGATTTGCAGTAAAATTAATGCAGCAGATACTACAAACTATCGAGAAACAGTTCCTTCAAACTGTATAATCATATGTTCATAATTTCATTTGTCTCTAAACCTGCATCATTTTATCTGATTTTTAACTTCATAACCGGAGGATTTCGTAGTTAAGAAATGGCTGATTGATACTAGCTTTAGCATGATCAAGGTGTTATAGTTTGCAATCTCAGCTCTGAAACACATTTATAGTGAAATATAATTCTCGTAGCAGTCTGATTAGAGTGTTTGTCTGAGAGTGTTGATATGTGAGAGAATTTCAAGGTTAATTACTTCATTTTATAGAAGCTTATTTTATCCTTGTATCTGAGATTTCCCGATTAACGCTGTTTTTTTTTTTTTTACTTTTGTTGGATAATGTATATGGATCCAAGCCATATTTCCATCAAGGTAGATTTGAACCCAGTACCTTTAGTTTCAAAACCTTTACCAGCTACATAATTGACACTTTTATAATTTCCTTGTTATTGTTTATATTCAGAAGACTTGAGCAAGCAGATATGTTTCGGGTGTAATTTCTTGGTCAAAATTTGTGGGACGATCATTTTAGTTGAGTTTTCTAGGATGTCCTTCTGGAGCTTTGACAATACCCATAAACAAACCTTATCTAAAACTCAGATGCCTCCAGATGTTGCAATTGTGAAGAACGTTGTTTCTGAACTCAATTTGGCTTGCACTAGATGCAAAAGGTTTCCTCTAGGATTATTTTAGAAACAATATTATATACTGATTTGGTATTGCACCCCATGCACACAACTTAGTAACCGATCTACTGCATGTGTTGAATCCTAGCATTGTATTTGATGGATTTACTTAACAGACGAAAATTTGCAATTCTGTTTTCAGGTCCTTGAACGTGATAGAATAATGGAAAGATTCCAAAAAGTTACATACCAACTAGAACAAGTTCTGGATGAAATTTCTCTTGATGAGATTGACATATCAGACGAAGTAAAAGAACAGGTAAGCCATTATCATGATCATAAGCCTTCTTAGTTCATGAAAGCATGCCCCTTTATTGATACCTTGAGTTGTTTTAATTGTGGTGACTAGTTCAATTACAAAATCTATTGCTCGTCTTTATATATAATAATTGTGGTGACTATTTCTGGTCATGTGCTTATCAATTAGCATCTTCTGCAGGTTGAGCTTGTGCATTCTCAATTCAAAAGAGCCAAAGAAAGGATTGATAGTCCTGATGCTGAGCTATACACAGAATTTTTAATGGTTTACCATACGAGTGCTGATGCCGATGTGGATTGTTCCATTCTACAGAGATTGGCAGAAAAGTTAGAGTTGATAATTGTATCAGATCTCAAACAAGAGTCCGTTATATTGCATGAGATGGTTGCAAATGATGGTGATCCTGGAGAAGTCATTGAAAAGATGTCAATGTTGCTAAAAAGGATAAAGGATTTTGTGCAGACACATGAATCAGAGTCAGTCTCACTGACAAGCAGAGACATTCGTGAAACTCCTGTTATTCCCAATGACTTCCACTGTCCTATATCCTGGGAGCTAATGGGAGATCCAGTTATCATGTCCACCGGACAGGTCCTGAAATATCTTTGTTGCTTTTGTTATCTTGGTACAATGATTCATTTTCATCTATGAATACAACTGTAACTTGCCTGTTTCTGTGTTTTACAGACTTATGAACGTGGATACATTGAAAAATGGCTGGAAGCAGGGCATGATACTTGTCCAAAGACACAACAGAAACTATCCAATACGTCGTTGACTCCTAATCATGTTCTGCGCAACCTCATTGTCCAGTGGTGTGTGGAAAATGGTGTGGATCCACCTGAGCGCCCCAGCAAGCCTCAGTCAGTCTGCTCTGCAGGTGACCATGCTAAAGTCATAGATCTCCTTCGCAAGCTATCTTCACAGAACCTTGAGGAGCAACGGTCAGCAGCTGGTGAACTACGCCTTCTTGCTAAGCAAAATGCTGATAATAGGATCTGCATAGCTGAGGCAGGTGCCATACCTCTGCTTGTGAGTTTGCTCTGCACAAATGACGTACGCTTGCAGGAGCATGCTGTTACTGCAATTCTGAATCTCTCTATTTGTGAAGAAAACAAGGGGAAGATAATCATCTGCGGTGCTGTTCCTGGGATAGTGCACATTCTCAAGACAGGCAGTACAGAAGCACGAGAAAATGCCGCTGCGACGCTTTTCAGCCTCTCGGTGGTGGATCGAAACAAAGTCATAATTGGTGAGTCGGGGGCAATTCCCCCTCTTGTATTGCTACTAAGTGAGGGAAGCCAAAGGGGCAAGAAGGATGCTGCTAGAGCACTCTTCAACCTGTGCGTTTACCTGGGTAACAAGGGGAGAGCAATTCGGGCCGGGGTGATTCAAACACTAATGACACTCTTGTTAGATCCTGAAGGAGCTATGATGGATGAGGCACTCGCAATCATGGCTAATGTCTCAAGTCATCCTGAGGGAAAAGCAGCAATCACTGCAGCTGAAGCGCTTGCATTACTAGTAAAGGTGATAAGAAGCGGGTCAACGGGGAACAAGGAGAATGCAGCTGCTGTTTTGGTCCACCTCTGTAGCGGGGAGCAGCAGCAGCAACATTTGGCCGAATTGCAGGAGCAAGAGATGATGATGCCTTTGCAGGAAATGCTAGAAAACGGTACGGATCGAGGCAAGAGGAAGGCCGCACACTTGCTTGAGCGAATGAGTTGGTTTATGGAGCAACAGAAGGAGATGCAAGCTTTAGCTGAGGCCGAAGCTCAAGCACGAACTAAGACACTCGTGGAGATGTTGAGGGATACAGCTTCATCAGCTTCAACTGATACATAAGTTAAGGTTGAGATCAATCGGATGATGCAAAGTTCTCGAGTTTTATGGAGGGTTGCATCGGTTCTCTCAGATTTTATATTTCAGTAAGTTTCATGACTTATTTTTACCAATTCAGTTATGAGCTTTCATCTCTTTCATTTTTTGCTACTCAGGTTTAAAGTCTTAGTTGTGTGATTGGCAGAATGAAATGGTAAATGATTCATTCCTCATGATTTCATTCTATTGTTTAGATGGTGGTGGAATGATTCATTTCATTTCAATTATTCTATAGTTTAACATGTGGCTAGCTTCCTGTTAATGATATTTGTTTAAGTTGTTATTTCGAAATTAAATTAAGAGTAGATAAAATGAGGGCTGAAGATATCAAACCAGTCGGTGTTGGTTCGATCCAGCCTAGTCTGTAGGTTGAGTCGGGCTGCAGATGCTCGACAAGATCTTTGATTAGTATGGTTTGATTAAAGTATTTATATGTATATAATTATTAATTACTATGGTTTGATTTTATCATTTTCACATATTTTCACATAGATGCAAATTGAAATGGAACTAAACCTGGATCGTAGTATTTATATGTATATCACTACTAATTAGATTGGATTGATTTTATCGTTTTCACTGAGTGAGCGTTTTTTTTAGTTTGTTAAAGTTTATTTATTAAATTTTTGTATGAAGTTGAAACTTTTTATTTAGCTCGAGGTTGAGCTTTTTAAACGGTTAGAAATAATGTGTATACTGTTTTTTAATTCAATATTTAAAAAAAACAAATTTTGGTATAAGAATTTTATTGATAAATATAATTTATAAATTTTATTTATAAATGTTGCTCAATTCATTAAGAATTTGTATTAATGAATAAATTTGGATGAGCATCAAATTTGTCACGAATATTTATTTTATTTACAACCCTAAATAAAAATACAAATTACTTTTTAGTAAGTAGAGGTGAGTAATTAGTTCAATTTAACAAATCAAAATTGATTAAATTATTATTATTATTATTATTATTATTATTATTATTATTATTATTATTATTATTATTATTATTTTGATAAAATGAACGGACTGAATTTTGTCATCAAAATGGAATAAATTGAATTGGTATAAAATTAATTGATTTGGGCGGTTATCAATCAATTGATGACATCATTAAATCAAGTTGCGAAGTCGTGTAATTCAATTCAGGGTATATTAGTTGATTGCTATTGTAATTGAATTTCTGAATTTGTTCTAACTAATTGGATTTAACCTATTTTTACTCACCTTAACAACAAAATCTATATTCAATGAATAAAATCAACCAGACATTTCACATTTCCCTAGGGACATTATATATGATAAAAATATTCTTCATAATTTATCTATTTATATTTAATCGGGCCGTCTAAAGTAGGTGTTATTACTTTTACTCTAATGAATAGGATCAAGCACCGAGACAATTCAAACTTAGAATCATTTATTTTACCAACAGTTTTTTTTCCAGACATCAACCACAAAGAAATTTCAAAAAAAAATGACTATTTTAGAAATTGAGAATAAAATGATAAAGCGGTAAATCATTTTTTCGATTAAATTTATTATATTTGTAGCAAACAAGTAAGGCCCTAGTCTAAGAACAAGATGGATCTACAAGCAAAGCAACATAGTTAGACATTTGTCTATATCCTCTTTGTCACATTAATAGCAATAACTCAAAAGCCAACCTCTCGATTTGAGGATGCAATAACTTCTTCCACTGGTAGTTGTCATCCGATCGGACTAGTCGATTCCATCTATTAATTTAATTCGATGAAACTAATGCTTAATCAAATCCATCTAGATTAGTAATAGAAAACTTCACTTCGACTTCATCTGAAAAAGAACATGAACCATTGAGAGTTGAGACCATTAATTCATCAAGTGGTTGTACCTCGTTCACTAATTCATTATCATGGTGTTCTGCTTTAGTCTCTCTCATTCAAGGAGACAAACAAAATGTGTGTTATAGTTGTCATTCAAATAGTGAATTAGTTGGGGTGGGTATAGATATCAAAATGAACCAAATATTTATTATGAATATTAGTCATTGCGTATAAGCTACGATAACAAATTCTCTCACATAAAAAATAATTTAATTTTTTATATCATATATTAAACTAATACAAACATGTACTGTACTTGATCTTGGCCAAAAGGCTGAGAAGCTAGCTTCTCCGTTCGAGATATTATCAATTCTAAGATGTAGGACTAAAGAGAACCATAGTAGCTAGTACATATTTTTATATAAAAATAAACAGAGAAAATTACTAATAAACCTTAATATAATCGGGGATTCGGGAGAGAGAAAGGCTAGTCGGGCTCTACTTCTTTTCTTCAATTCGTGGTTAACTATATATAGTAGGACCTAACCCCACCACGTAGGTTGAAGTCAGGATAGCAGTGCATCCCACTACACGGTATAGGTAGGGAGGTAAGACCATACTCGGCTCAGATGGGCTTAGTTGAGGACGAAGATGAAAAGCAGGAGAGAAGGCATAGGCCGAGCACAGAGGTTGCATGAATACTTATTAATGAGAAAAATATCTAATAATACGCCGCAGCTTAGTTTCGAACTATAGATCTATTATTGATTAATGAGAAAACTTCTCAATAATACGCCGCAGCTAAGTCTCGAACTCTAGATCTCTAATTGAAATTATTAATAAACCTTTTTTTAAAAGGATATTAATATAATTACTTTTAAGTTTCACCAAATAATTGAGAGTTAGATAGTAAAGGTCTAGATTTTAATAAAATAGTAAGATAGTAAGATTAAGTATGAAAAATAAAAGCCTAATAATATTTTATTTTAATTCAAATTAAACTAAATCAAAACCAAATTAATTTTTTAGAAATGGAAATTTTTCATTTTATGAATTTTTTTTATATTTCTAAATATACTTAAATAATTTTGTCGCAACCAACAATGCGCTGGATTATTTAATAGAATGACAATAATTTTACCCCCGCCAACAATACCGTTGAAGTATTTAATTTTGAATTATTTAATAAGATGATCATAACTTTATCCCAACCAACAAGATTATTGAATTATTTAATACAATGATAGATACTGTGACTGTTTATTTTAAAATTAAAAAAATGGATAATACTTTCTAATTTCTATTTTTTTTCAATCATTAATTCAATCTATTTGAAAGCAAGTTGCTTTGGAATAATGAGCTCAAATTTGGAAATATATTTTTGAAAAAAAAAATAAAAAAAGGAAAAAAAAATATTAAAAGGATTTTTAAATATTTATCTAACATTATTATTAATTGGAATAACTTTTTTTTTATTTGGAATAACATTAAATAGTTTCATACAAAACTACTTAATTATTTTGTGTTATAATAATTTTTGATCAAGTAATTTTGATTATAATTATTTAGTATTTTCGAGTATATTAAAGTTTATATATATATAAGCTACTATAGCAATATTGAAATCAGGTGTTTTTAGAATACGAGATATATTTGTATTTTTTATTTTCAAAATGAATGCTCATAATTTTAAGGATATTGAGAAATAAACAGGACCTTTTATGATTATTTGTCGCCTATATTCTTTCAATATCAACAAGTTAATTGATCTACATTGTCGGTGTTGGTAATTAATGCCAAAACCAAATTCCATGAACACATTAAATTAGTTCTTAAATAATTCCTTAATAATTGGGTCCCATAAAAAAGAGTAAAATTAACTATTAATCTTCACTTTTATCTTAATTATTTCAACCGCATCCCCTTATTTATTAGGATTTAATGGGCATGACCGCGCATGACCTCCCGATAGATTAACCTTCTTGAAACTTGGACGACTCCTGGACATAGTTAAGTGGTAAGTGTTAATGTCTTATGTTAGTTTTGATATATTCAACTAAGTTAGGTTTGGTCCTGTGGTATTTTAACTTTGTGTCTAAGTGTGTAGGAGCTTAGAAATACAAGAAATCGAGCGAAAGATGCCACGAATGAGAAGGATGGTGCGGAAGAGAGTCGACGGGCTCGGCGCATCCGAGAGACGAGAAGTTGCGGAAGAGTACACCAACGAAACGAGAAGGACGCGTGCCGGAGAGGAAGTTCGCTCGAGGAAGGACGGAACATGGGTTCGGGTGAGCCCTATCCGAATATTTGAGATCACCCAAGTGACCAGAAGTGATCAAAGACGAAGTCTGAGGCTTCAGGAGCAAGTTGGAGGCTTCAGAAATAAGCCGGCCGGAACTGGACCAATCAATACAAAATTGACTAGTCCGGGCTCCCCGGACCCCTTACAGGCTAGTTTGGGCGTCGGGCCAGGTGCCCTGCTGTCCGGGCGCCCGGAAATGAATAAATTATTATCCAGTACTCATTGACGAGCCATTGTGGATAAAGATAAAAGTTGTTCACTTGGGGACGTCCAAACCGGTCCGGGCGCTCGGAATTCCAACGACCAATATTTAACCAAGGATTATAAATAGAGCTCTGTTCTCCTTGTTTCAGACAACACAGTTCAGTACTTCTTGTATTTGAGCTTTTCTTTTCTGAGCATCAATTTCCGTGTACGAGGTTTCTACCCCTCCGACGACTAGTTTGAGAAGGAGATTCTACTAGTGCTTTAACTTCCTTAGATTAACAACCTCCCCGGTTGTAACCAAGTAACTGCTTGTGTCTCGTACTTATCTTAGTGTGACTTTTAATTATTCTTTAAGTGTGTGTTTAAGCCTATAAAGTTTGAGAAATATATTGTTCTAATTTTGCAGGTAATTCACCCCTCTCTTGTCGGCCCCAAGGGTCCTTCAGTAAGTACTTGGAATAAGTTGGGGCTCACTCATGCACTTACCACATAGGCTTCCCTACTTACCTCCCTTCCAATAATAATAGGGCGCCGAAGGGCTGCTATAATGTGATGGGCCCACATGAATCTTAACCTGAACACTCTTATATGGGTTTGCGTTGGCAACTTTTGACATAATTAGCTGACGCAGTGTTCAATCAAATTTTTTAATCTCTCTCTCTTCTCTCTCCTACATGTAATGTAGCACTGTTTTGAAAAAAAATAGCCCTGAGCAGAAAAAAAACAACATTGCGTAGCAGTGTTTTTTTCAAAACTGCTACACAGTGTAGCTGTTTTTCAAAAACAGTGTTGTGTAGAGTGTTGTTTTTCTCAAAACAGCGTTACACAGAAAAAAATAGCATTGCGCAATGTTATTTAAAAAAAAAACAG
>JBAMIE010000036.1:2895122-2907108 GCA_037177295.1 Kaempferia parviflora | reverse complement strand
AGAATATAAATTATATGCACCCAGCTTGTTACATATGTAGTCAATTCGGGGACCCCTCAGTGACTTAGTGAATATATCTGCTAGCTGATCATGTGAGTTAACAAAACTAGTAGATATTTCTCCAGATACGACTTTCTCTCTGACAAAGTGACAGTCGACTTCAATATGCTTTGTTCTCTCATGAAAAACTGGATTTGAGGCGATATGCATGACGGCCTTGTTATCACATATAAGTGACATTTGTGTAACATCTCTAAACCTTAGCTCCTGAAGCAACCTTTTGAGCCATATAAGTTCTTAACTAGCTAAGGCCATAGCTCGATACTCTGCCTCTGCACTGGATCTTGCCACAATATTCTACTTTTTACTTTTCCAAGAAATAAGGTTAACTCTGACAAATATACAAAAATCAGAGGTAGATCTCCTATCAATGGGAGATCCTGCCCAATCTGCATCAGAATATCCTACGACTCGAGTATGTCCTTTGTCTTCGTACAAAGACCATTTCCTAGAGCGCCTCTGATATATCGAACAATGCGAATCACAGCATCCCAATATTCCTTACATGAAGAGTTGAGAAACTGACTTACTACACTTACTGCAAATGAGATATCCGGATGAGTAACAGTAAAATAGCTTAGTTTCCCTACTAATCGCCTGTATCGTTTAAGATCTGGTAGAGGCTCCCCTTGATTTGGTAGGAACTTGACACTATGATCCATGGGATTATCAACTGTCTTTGAATTTAACATTCCTGTTTCTTCTAAAATATCTATTGCATATTTCCTTTGGGATATAATGATCCCATTTCTAGACTGTGTTACTTCTATTCCCAAGAAGTATTTGAGTCTGCCGAGATCCTTTGTCTGGAAATGTTTGAAAATATGTTGTTTCACCTGTGAGATCCCGAGATGATCACTACTTATGATGACAATATCATCAACATAAACTACTAGGTACATGCAACAGGTAGATGAGTGACGATAAAAGATAGAATGATCAGCTTCGCTCCAAGTCATGCCAAACTGTTGAATTACAATACTGAATCTACCGAACCATGCTCTGGGTGACTGCTTGAGACCATATAAGATTTTCACAAGCGGCATACAAGACCAGAAGACTCCCCCTGAGTAACAAAACATGGAGGTTGCTCCATGTAGACTTCTTCGAGCAAGTCACCATGCAAGAATACATTTTTGATGTCCAACTGATAAAGAGGCTAGTGTTGAATCGCAGCAATGGACAGGAATAAACGTATAGAGGACATCTTGGCAACAGGAGAAAAAGTGTCCCCATAATCCAATCCGAAGATCTAGGTATAGCCTTCAGCAACGAGACGAGCCTTAAGCCGATCAACCGTTCCGTCCGGACCAACCTTCACCATATATACCCACCGAAACCAACAATTGACTTTCCTGGTGGTAGAGGAACGAGGTCCCAAGTCCCACAACTCCGTAAGGCACTCATTTCGTCCAACATAGCCTATTTCCATCCTGATGGGCAAATGCATCACCTGCAGTCTTCGGAAGAGAAACAGACGACAAGGAGGAAAGATACGAATAATAGGAAGGAGAAAGTCGATGGTAACTTAAAGAAACATAATGAAGAGAAGGATTATGAGTGGAACACATATCTTTCCGAAGTGCAATGAGAATATCAGATTCAGAAGACTGGACCGGAGGAATAAGCGAAGGACTTGGCTCCAGAGATGGGTCCATGGCAGAGTCAGTGTTGGGCGGCAGCAAAGCAGGACTAAGACGACGTTGATAAACCTACAACGGAGGAGGAATTGAGGCTTGGGGTGATAGAGAATCCTCCAGAGGATAAAAAACTGGCTCAGGCGTAGAAGGAGGAAACTCATACAATGACTCTGAAGGCCCAAAGAAAGGAACCGAATCAAAGAACGTGACATCAGCAGAGATGAAATACTGACGGAGAGTAGGAGAATAACACTTGTACCATTTCTGAGACTATGGGTATCCAAGGAAAACATATTTATGTGACCGAGGAGAGAGTTTATCAATGCCAGGATGCATGAGCAAAACATGTAGAACCAAAGACCCTAGGTGGTAAAGGATGAAGGGACTAATTTGGATAGAGTACGTGATGGGGTATTTGACCCTGTAAAGTGGAGGAAGACATGCGATTGATGAGATAACATGCAGTAAGTACGACATCACCCCAAAAACGAAAAGGAACATGAGAATGGAGAAGAAGAGTCCGGGTGGTCTCGAGAAGATGGCGATTTTTGCGTTCTGCAACTCCATTCTGTTGGGGGGCGTATGAGGATAAGACGTCCGATTTAACACGCCGTGAGACGCCATGAAGGTCCGAAACAGAGTAGATAGATACTCACGTGCATTATCACTTTGCAAGGATCAAAGAGATATACCAAATTGGGTTTTGATTTCATGAAAAAAAAAGATTGAAAAATAGAAAATAATTCTGAACGATCCTTTATCAGATATAATCAAGTACAGCGAGAAAAATCATCTATAAAGGTAACAAAATATCGTGACCCCAATGTAGAAGAAACACGACTTCGACCCCAAACATCGGAATGAACCAAAGCAAAGGGAGACGTAGCCCTACTTACAATGCGAGGAGAAAACGAACTACGAACATGCTTGCCTAACTGACATGACTCACAAGACAAAGACTCTAAGTGAGAAAGACTAGGATGTAATTGTTTCAACTTATCAAGACCAGGATGTCCGCATGAATAACAAGTGGAGATGCCGCCGCCGAACCAACAAGAGAGGGTCGGTGAAGCCGATATAGGCTATGAGACTCACATCTGAAGCCAATCATCCTCCCCACACTCCGGTCCTGTAAGGAAACAGAAGATTTAGTAAACAAGATGACACAATCAAAAGACCGAGTAAGCTGACTTATTGATAATAAATTAAAGGGGAGCAAGAACATTAAGAACATTATGAATGGAAAGAAATGGAGAAGGATGAACAATACCAACACCTTGGAACTGAATTTGAGATCAATTTGCTATGGTGACAAAGGGTAAATAACCGGAAGTAGATAATGAAGAAAAAAAATATTTATTACCAGTGATATGATCGGTGGCCCAGAGTCAAGTATCCAAGAACCTGAAGAACGAGATAAGCCAGCAAAGGAATTACCAGCTTGTGTAATGGCAGCAGGGGAATCAGAATCCCGTTGATCCTCGTACCATTTCAGAAAGTCATCATAGTAAGGCGGTGGAGTCGGATCCGGTGTCCACTAAAGTGGAAGCTGAAGAAGTGACAGAACCCTGGGCAATCTGAGCAGCATAAGGAGGTCGACCATGTAGACTCCAGCATTTATCAATCATATGTCCTAGTCGGTGACAATGATCACACCAAGGACGTCCTTTGCTACCCTTACGAGGTAGAGGTCTATTGTTTCGAGAGAACAAAGCTGAAGAGTCAACGGGAATAGTAGGCAATGTCAAGGCTTTGGCAGGAACACGGAGGAGAGTCGCCCAGGTAAAGTCCATGGTGGCCTCTATGGGGCTACCAAGGATCTGATCACAAATATGAGAGTTATCTATGGCCAGACCATATAAGGGACATAAAAAATTTCTTCCGATTTTCAGGAGTGGCTACAGGTGGAAGTAGGTCATTTAACTCACACAGAAGGATGGAGACCGATCCCAGATAAGTTGACATAGAATCCTTGATCTGATGGGCATTAAAGATGTTCATAAGATCTTCACAAACTTGATAGAGTCGTCGAGAGGTGTTTCTAAAAAGTTGTTGAGTCTGTGTCCAAATAGTCTTGCAGGTCTTGTGAGTGCAGAAGACATCCATAAGAGATGGATGGATGGTGGCTCGGATAATGGAACACAAATGAGCATCAACCTTTTTCCATAAAGGACGATCGGCGACTTGAATATCCTCTTCGGTTTAGGTGAGATGTATCTCATAACCCTGTCCAACAAGTCAAAGCTCAATGTGAGGTCCAAGAGGAGTAGTTATTACCATCCAACAGCTCAGACGAGAGCGGTGCAATGATATGGTTGGTAAAAATTGAAAAATCAGGCTTCAAAGTGCCGGATGTAACCATGACGGATGAAACAGGTGTTGATCAGATGGAGAAGAAGAGGGTTAAACGGTTAGATGGGATGGAGGAAGACTGATGTGAGATGACTTCCGGATCTAGAAGATTCATAAAGGAGAAGCAGCAGTGGCACGACGGCAGCGGAGGGACATGATCACGGAAGCACAGCAGCGGAGGAAGAAGTAGAAAAAAGGCGAAACATAATCGGCTCTAATACCATGTTATTTCATAAGAGAAAAACTTAATTCTATTAAATGAAAGAAGCTCTATTTATATGCAAAGTTAGGGTCTATTCTAAGAAATAAATCAACCTCTATTCTAGAAAATAAATCAAGAAATAATTATCCCTAGGCATATTTAGGGATACCAAATTATCCCTAGTCATATTTAGGGATACTAAATTATCGGGATACCAAATTATCACTATCCATATTTACAATATTCTAACAATATTTAAATGAATTTTATTTTATTTTATGGTTGCTAACCAAATTTTTTTTTTTTTAATCTTCCTCATTCTCGTTTGATATGCATATTTGTCATAATTTTACATAGCATAACTGGAGAATTTATTGGTCATCTAAGTATTTTCCCTCAAGAAGTGCAACCCAACTTTCTCTCTAATATTTTCATTTCTTATCATGTCTATCACATCCATCTTAACATCCTCATATCTGCAACTCTCATTTTTGTTCATATGCAAGTCATAGCCAACATTCAGCTTTATATAGCATAACGAGTTTAATCGCCATTTTGTAAAATTTTCTATTAAGTTTTAGATGTACTTTATAATCATAGAGAAAATATAACGCTCTCCTCAATTCAAACCATCCCGCTTATATTCTATATAAGACATCTCACTCAATTCCTCCATTCTTTTGCAAAAATAATTTTAAATACTTAAAACTCTTGATTATTTACAACTCGTCATCTTTTATCTTAACAATTATCTCATTACGTCTAATATTGCTAAATTTAAATTTTATATATTCTATGTTACTCTACTAAGACTAGATCCTTTCATGTCTAGCGTTTTCCGCCGAGATTCAAGTTTAGCATTTATTCTTTCATTCATGTGTCTCATCTACCAAAATAATATTATCTGCAAATAATACACTTTATCTTGGATGTGTCTAGTGAGTTTATCCATTATTAGTGTAAAAAGATAGAGACTTATATATATCCTTAATTAATTCAATAATGTTATCCTAACACCTCTCTTTTCTAAAATTCTCACATGTAATTTCTCTTGACACTCTATCATAAGTTTTTTTCTAGGTGGGCGAATATCATGTTTAAGTTTTGCATCATTCCGATATTTTTCGATTAGTTGCTGAGGAGATTATAACTTCTAATGTCGACCTTCTAGATAAAAATCCAAATTAATTTTCAGTAATCGTGGTATAACTGATTAGTTTAATACTCTTATAATTTACACAATTTTATATGTCTCCTTTATTCTTATAAAGGGAACTAGAATACTTACCCTCATCTAACATTTTTTTTAGTTTTCAATATCAGATTGAATAACTTTGTAAGTTATTCAATACTTTATTTCCAAGGTACTTTCATATCTCTATCAGAGTCCAATTGCTTTTCTATTTTCCTTGCCATTTAAAGTCTGTTGTACTTTTAAAATTTGAATTTCAAAGTAAAAATTTAAATTTCTATACTCATTTGATCTATTTAAATTATCTAAATTAAGTTGATTATCTAATTCTTCATTAAAAAGTTGATAAAAATATTTTTTTTTATCGATCTTTTATTTCTTCACTGTTTACCCTATTGTAAATATCTTTAATACATCTTATTTGGATAAGATCTCTTTGTCTTCCGCTCTCTCGCTTTACTTTTCCCTTCTTTTATCTCCAATTTTCGATATATTTTTTCAAATTTTCCTCGTTCTTACAAATATATAATTCATTATAGGTTATTCATTTTTTTCTTCACTTTCTCTTGTACTTTCTCATTCCACCACCAAGATTATTTACTTAGTGGTGCACTTCCCTTTGACTCACCAAGTACACTCTTAGCTACTATTTTCAACTTTGATATCATCTTATCCCATGTTGTATTTAAGTCATCATATATTTCTCCTAATAATTGTACAACCCTCTCCTTAAATATATTTTATTTTTCATCTTTTAACTTTTGTCACTTAATTCTATGAGTTGTGTATATTTTCCGATACTATGCTTCAGGCGTATATCCACATCTATGTTGAGTAGTTAAATTTTCTCCTAAAATGACCATGCAATCTTTATAAATTTTTTTATCATTATTTCTAATTATAAGAAAGTCAATTTACGGTTTATTATTCTCACTTTTTACTAAGTGTTCTTTTTTTTCTTAAAAACGTATTAGCTAGTATAAGGTCATATGTTATGGCAAAATCCAATATAATTTGCCCTTTCAAACCATAACCCTCATGCACCCTATCATAATCTTCATCTTTCACCCGTACATGCTTATTTAGATCTCCTATTAAAATCATTTCAGTTGATGGAATATTTTATAATACCTCACGCCCCAAAATCTAGATTGGGTGTATTCATCTAATCCTACTTGAGGTGCATATATATTAATCACATTAATAGTCTCTTTCGCCACCGAGCTATAATCCTATACCCTTTCGAACTACTACATCCTTTAGCGAATTATCGACAACGATACCTACTTCATTTCTTATTTTACGTCTTTCTGTGTACCATAACTTAAAACTCGAATTCTCTATCATCTTTATCTTCTCTCCTATCCGAATTCTGTGTACACATAAAATATTAATTTTTCTTCTAATTATCGTATCTACTACTTCCATTGTTTTACCAATGAACGTTCCTAGATTCCATATTCCAAATCTTACCCAATTAGTTTTCTTATAATATTTGTTCTTACGTAACCTAGAGTGAGAACTTTTGCATATTTAACACTATACCCAAGTTCTCATTGGTCATTCCTAAGATGTTACAGCGAGATCATACAATGTGAATTCTTGCATATTTAGCATTACGCCCAAGTTCTCATTGATAGGACACTTGGACCTGCAATGCGTTTCTTCTAGAGAACATCCTAACATTAGCATAATAATTTGATGGATTCATTCATTGAACATTTATCAGCAAGTCCACGCTGCCAGCAACCTAATGCGCAACCCTCGCCCTTTTTTAACCGGGCTTGGGACCGACTTTGGCGGGATTAAAACACAACATGTAACACGATGAAAAAAAAATACGGCAATGGAACATGGTTATGGAACATGGCAGCAAAATGCAGCCACAGAATACAAAATGTGATGGCTAACAGTTAGGATTACGAAGGAGTGGGTTATGGTTGATTTTTGTGGTGTTCAATTCCTCGTCATTTTCACAACG
Source organism: Kaempferia parviflora (assembly GCA_037177295.1). NCBI lineage: Eukaryota > Viridiplantae > Streptophyta > Magnoliopsida > Zingiberales > Zingiberaceae > Kaempferia > Kaempferia parviflora. The sequence continues at coordinate 2,899,681 of JBAMIE010000036.1, read as the reverse complement.
TAAACAACCAAATATAGTATGATAGCCTTGAGAATCCTCATCTTTCAATGAAATTCAATTTCATCTGTCTAAGTATATACAATATAATGTTGGTTTGCATCCCGATTTAAGCTTTCAGCCTAATTACCAGCACAATTTGTTTTCCCTTTCAAATTATTCCTACATGAATTATGGTTTCCTTGTATAAGAGTTAATGTTCACATTTTCGCACCTTGGAGCTGCACTTGTATATAAGCTAGTGCCTCTGTTTGATTGCAATCAATTTAGGACCATCCTGAGAAATCGATTTTATAATGATCTACGCACAAAATAGATTGTTCATTTACTTGCTGGATCTTATCGGTTATCAAAATCAATTTCCAATAAATAGTACTAAAAGAGGCTCATTTGCTCAATGGGCATCAACTAACAGAATAATAGGAAGAGGCGATTTAGGAATAGCGTAAATCATGAATTAGTTGGTTCACCTCAATGAACTTCTCTATATACAAGAGAATAAGCATACTGTAAAACAATCATCCGGCTGAATTATATCTATTGAAATAACTTTGCAGCTTATTTCAGGGTTAGCAATGGGCAATGGTATCAATATTTCACCTCTTCCTTCCAACAAAAAAAAAATGTGCATTTTAAATTACATCATAGAATTATCTGTTCATTTCAGTCAAAGTTAAATTCCTAAGATTCAGCTTCATTACTCATCCATTAAGCATCTAGAATGCTAATGAAGTTCTTTAAAAGATAGATTTTCTGAGGAAGTTGAAATTAGGTTAAGTTATTCTACAAAACAAACGTTAATCAAATGTCAATATTCATTTTCGACTGAAAAGAAAACAAGACTAGTAATAATCACGAAGAACATACATGAGAGAGAAATGGCATAAACATAAAGTGTCGAAGCACTAACCTGGAAGTCCAGCCTCTCGAGCAGCCTTGACAGGATCCATCAACCACCCCCTCCAATCTCTAGCGATCTTCGAGGGGAACTCCACGGCATCAAATCTGACGACATTAGCCTCTGAATCAAGCGTATTGAGGGTCCGGGCAGAGGATTGAGAACCGTAAGACGACACCGAGGGGAAAGAGGAGCGGAGGCCAGCCGATGTCGGGTGCTCCAGCTGAAGGAAGAGCCAGGTGAGGAGGACGAAAAGAGAGAGCAGAAGGGGAAGGGTGGAGGGCCGCTTGAAGAAGAAGACAATGGAGGAGAGGGCTGCTGCTGCTGCCGAAGAGTTGGAGGGAGAAGAGAGGGGCGGAGGAGGAGGTGGTGGAAGATCGGAGTTGGGTTGGAGGGTGATCTTTCGAGGGTTTGCCATGTTCGGGTTCGAACCAAAAAAGGAAAAATTATATTTTGAGCACATAATATAGTAAGGGATACGCACAATTTGGAGTGGAGATTTGGTCCATAATTTTGTGGACTAGAGGATAGTCCACACCTTAATAATAGCCGGATTGATATCACAATCTTATCGGAATTATTTGTAATCTATTGACGGATTCATCCGCCTATCTAGATTGTAGTTTGAATCCAAGTGAGCGGCCGAAGGACGCTTGGAGGCCGTTGGAAGTAGGAGGGTAGCTGGGCTGCCGGTCGCCGAGAGGGATCAGCCTCCGGGCAACCCATCCATATCCAAATTACAACTTAGATGGGTGGATTAACCCGTCGAAGGACCGCAAACAATTGTTGTCGGATTGCGACCTAAATTCGACTACAACTAGGCTACGTTTGGTTACATTATAATATAATCTTGATTACATTACAAGCTAGATTATGTTGATGCAATCATGTTTTGATATGTGTGTCAAATGTTTAAGTTAGGTTTCATATATGTTTGATATGTTTGCTTGAGGGTTGCAGGACCTTAGATTACTATAGAACCTCATCCAGGGGCTCCCGTCAATGAGTCGGTGAAGGATGGCGCATCCGAGGGACCGCGGACGTGGAAGCACAGGAGTGGAGCCAAGGAAGCAGATTTCAAGGGCGAGTGAAGGATGGCATGGAGATGAGCCGTGGACTTGTATGCATCCGAGGGACGAGGCTAGAGGAAGAGAGCTTTAAAGGGAAACTCCGAGAGATGAGAGGAGTGATTGTATAACTGCACCAGACGCTTGGTCGGAGTACCAGGCGACTGGTCCCGAAATATGACCGAGTAGAAAGATTGGGCGAGTGAAACAGGTGCCTAATTTTCTGGAGCAGTCGCCTGCTACTGTTAGCAGGCGACTGCAACAGGCACCTACTCCTGGGAGCAGGCGACTGGTCGAATAGCCGTTGGGCTTCTGGCTAGCCGTTGAGGTAGAGAGGGGAGTAGGCGCTTGGCCATAGGACCAGGTGACTGCTGCAGAGTCAGTGAGCTTTTTCGGCTCACTCTCTTCTCTATTTAAAGAGGACCTTTGCCCACGAAATGGGATAATTCTCCTAAGCTATTTTGTGCTCTAAACTCTCATTCTTCCTCCTATACTCATACTCAATTGTAAAGAGGAAGATACTTTGATTGTGAGAGGTTTGGTCTCACCGACAAGAGACTAAGTACATATTAGAGAAGTGTGAATCGCGTGGATCATTGGATTAGTCACCTCCTTAGAGGTGGATACCAAGTAAGTCTAGTGTGTTAGCATTGTTTTAATTTGAATTATGTTTTTCCGCTGCGCTAACCCTAGGAACAACAGTAAAATCGGCTATCCACCATCCAACAATTACTACTTTACTTCATTTTCTTCATCAAAAGTTTCCTATTCGGGATCTTGACAACGCTCATTTTTTCCTTGGCATAGAGTTTCTCTCACATTCTGAAGGTTGCTCTCTCTCTTAGAGTAAATATATTACTAGACTCCTACAACGAGCTAAAATGGATGGTGCGCGTCCCATCTCTACGCCAATCATTGAAGGTAGTTTCACTACGACTTCGTCCTCCTCTTTAATGGCTGACCCCAGATCTACCGAAGTATTGTTGGTGTCCCTAGATATACAATATGTCACCATTACAAGACTCGATATTGCTTTCGCTGTTAATCGTGTTTGTCAATTTATGCATGCTCCTACTGAACACACCATTGAGAAGATGTTAAGAAAATTCTTCGTTATCTTAAAGGTACGATTCTACATGGTTTTCTTTTATATCGTCAATCTTTACTAGTGGGTATGCAGATTGAGCCGAATCTCCCGAAGATAGACGTTTGACTAGTGGGTATGCAATATTTCTTGGACGAAATCTTATTTCTTGGCTTTCAAAGAAGCAACCTACAGTCTCTCGATAAAGCACTGAAGCTGAATACAAAGCTATTGCTAATGCGACATCCGAAATTATTTGGTTACAATCTCTTCTTTCAAAATTACATTTATCCTTAACTGTTACGCCCAAAATCTGGTGTGATAATATAGGAGCAACTTATCTTGCCGCAAATCTAGTCTTTCATGCTCGTACCAAGCATGTGGAAATTCATTTTTATTTTGTTCGTGAACGTGTGGTGACTCGACAACTTTCAGTTTCATATGTCTCTACAGAAGATCAAATTGCTGATATATTCACAAAGTCATTATGCAGACAACGTTTTACCAAGTTAGCATTCAAACTCAACGTTCGAGCACTCCCGTTGAGTTTATCGGGGGTAATGACAATAAAGAAAGCAGTTATGGAAAATAATCTTGAATTGATTTCAATCAATCGAGATTCGTCATATTTGACATCATAATCAAAGATCAGTATTAATTGATAGCAAAAGATAATATTCACTGCTATGATTATTATTATTTTGATTGTATACCATATTTAATATTTTCATTATTAGTCAGACAATTTGTATAAATAAGCGGTTGGCTTCATCAATGAAAGTATCCAAAAAAATATTATTATTCTCTATTTCTTTTATTTCTTTCACTCGGAAGCCCACTCAGCCGCCCATGCACAGACAGGGTGTGCAGACTATCGTTTACATATAACCACGCACGTCTTATTATCTGTTAATTAACTATGTGCATGCAGTGGAAAATTCAAGCTCAAAATTACTTCAAGGAATGCCAATGGAAAGATGACAATTATGTGCCCAAGTTAGAAGAGCACATGCGTGTTTCAATCATAAGTGTGGGATATGTCTTGTTTTATTGGGCATTTTTGAGTGGCATGGAGGAGGCAGTGGCCACAGAGGATGCATTTGAATGGTTGGCAAGCTTTCCTAAGATCGTAGAAGCTTGTGCAATAATTGTTCGTATCACTAATGACATAACTTCGAAGGAGGTACATAATAACGTAACCATAACTTACAATTTTTTGTTTTATGAATCAATAATCCCAAAAGGAAATCTAGAACATATGCAAGTTCATATATGGTTGATAGATTTTTTTTTTTTTTTTTTCCTGATGAAGCGAGAACAAAAGAGGGCACATGTTGCCTCAACGGTAGATTGCTATATGAAGGAATATGGAACTTCAAAAGATGTTGCATGCGAGAAGCTCCTAGGCTTTGTTGAAGATGCATGGAAGACTATCAACGAGGAGCTCCTTGTTGAAACTGGATTGTCCAGGGAAGTAATTGAACTATCACTCCACTCTTCGCGATCTACCGAA
>JBAMIE010000036.1:2760035-2771539 GCA_037177295.1 Kaempferia parviflora | reverse complement strand
TTTAATTTTTCCATCTAATGTAGGTTTTTTTTTTTTGTTCTTTTGTTTTAAATGATCTTATTTGCATGGCAACTTTTTTGTTTTCAAAGACGGTTCTCATGTTATTAACTCTAATGAGTTCCGCTTCCTATGTTTTGTTTTTTTTATTAGTATGTTATTAGATGAGTCTAAATGACACATATTATTTTTTAAATAAATATTATTTGATCATTCAACCGTATAAGAATTAAACTAATAGGTAGCTGCTACAACTTATAGTAGCTAGTTGCTAGCTTCTACAATAGTGACATTATTTGCTTATTGAAGAAGTGATAATCTAATTAAAACAACATTTAAATGAGTAAAATAAATGAAGGAGATTTTATGACATCCATTACATTTTAAATTAATATTATTTGATCACGATCGATCGTGTAGAAGCTAACAAGTAGTTGCTATAATGTGCAGCAACTGATTGCCAGCTTCTAGTATCATCTTATGTTGATTTTACTTATTAGAAAGTGGTAACATGATTAAAACAATATTTAAATGAGCAAAACAAATGAATAAGACTCTATGACACCCACTACATCTCAAATGAATATTACCTGATCACGATCTGTAGTGTAGAAGCTAGCAGAGAACTACTACAATGTGTAACAGTTGGTTATTATCTTCTATTATCTTATGTTAATTTTGTTTATTGGAGAGTGATAATATGGTTAAAATAATATTTAATGAGTAAAATAAACGAAGGGAATTTCATGATACCCACTACATTTCAAATGAATATTATCTAATCACGATCGGCCATATAGAAGCTAACAGATAGCTGCTACAACGTGTAGTAGCGGGTTGCTAGTTCTTACAAAGTGACATTATCTTTTATTGATTTTACTCATTGGAGAGTGATAACATATTAAAATAATATTTCAATAAGCAAAGCAGACAAAGTGGACTCCATGATAACTAATACATTTCAAATGAACATTATCTGACCATAATTATTTATGTAGAAGCTAACAGGTAACTGCTACAACTTGTAACAGTTGGCTGTTAGCTTCTACAATAGTGGCTATCTTATATTGATTTTATTTATTGGAGAGTAATAATATGGTTATAAATAAATGAAGAGGACTCCATGACACTCACTATATTTCAATGAACATTATTTGATCACGATCGGCCATGTAGAAGCTAATAGGTAGTTGCTATAACGTGTAGCAGCTAATTGCTAGTTTCTACAATAGTGACATTATCTTATGTTGATTTTACTTTTTGGAGAGTGATTATAACATGGTTAAAATAATATTTCAATAAGTATAACAAACAAAAGGAACTATGACACAAACTACATTTTAAATGAACATTATTTGATTACGATCAGTTAATAGTAGCTACTATAACATGTAACAGCTGGTTGCTATTTTTTTTGTTAATCCAGGTATTCAACTCTTCAAACCGACAAATCCTAGAGGTGACTGACCCATCTTTACGGATGTTTCCCAACAACCATCAAAATAAATTTGGAAGCACAAGTGGTTTTTCGCCTAACAGCCAATGTCCTAAAATTTTTATCTAAAGAAAAATTCTTACAGTGCACCATAACTAAAAATCGATCATAATTTTTTTTTGTGCTCGGTAGCTGATTGCTAGCTTCTACAAAGTGCAGCAATTTGATATGGTTCAAATCCTAACCACTAAACTTCAAAATTTTTTTGAACCAGATCTACATTAAGAATATTTTGGACCGTTCACTTTACATGGGATGTCAATTGACTTTTTTTTATTTATTTTTTTATTTTTTTTAAGTGTCCATCTGACATTTGGATTTTGGAAAATGATGGGTGTCCTTTTTATTTTTTCGCTATTTTTTTAACAATTATAGTCTAAGTTATTATTAAAAATATGAAAATATATTCTAATAGTGTTTTTCTTTTTCTTTATTAGTTATTTTGTTAAATAAATAAATAAATTCTCAAAGACATCCCATATTCTCCTCTTCTCTTCATTAGATTATCCTAATTCTCACAAATATGAATATTTTGTTTTTTAATTTACTAGAAAATACTTGACATCATCAAGATCGGCACCCTCGTCGCCGTCTGCTTTTCCAGCCACCTGAGACAAGAGAGGGTGTAGCTGCGGAGCCAATGTGCTGCTCGAGAAGTCTAAATAATATAAAAATATTAATATTTTTTAAAAATATATTTGATATTCAGATTTAATTCAAAGCTTAAAAATATAAATAATTTTGACTGAAGTTGGATTCAAAATAAAATTCATCCCAATAAAAATACGTTACAAAATAACTTAAATTTGAATTCCATTTAAATTATTCGGACCTTATTTAAATTAAAATTATGTGAAAATAATATTCGAGTTTGACTTGTGAGATTCATGAACAATCAAAAAACAATAAATTATATTATGGATTCAAATTTAATTTTTATAAATTATCAAACATGATTGAATTCGGCTCGAATTTAATTATTTCAAATACGAATTAAATATTTTTCGAACGGGCTCCCATGTATGCTTCGTTCGTTTGCACCCCTAGCAGGCCAGATAAGCCAAATTCCATAGAGGCAAAGTAACGAGTGCGGCGGAGAATGCTACGACACATCACGTTTTGTCCACTTGAGTATCGAGCTACTGTTTTATCTTCGATCTTCTTCTCCCCTTTCTCCTTCACAAATGTGACCCTCCCTTCCCCGGAGAAGAGAGTGAAGCATATTTTATCCATGTTCCGCTAAACAATAAAAAAGAGGCGGTTTTTTGTAATTTTACACAAGTTACGCCTAATTTATTTCTCCTGGTCATGAGTCTGAAGCAGCAGTAGGAAACTGATGAGCAGTAAATGCAACTGATGAGTGTTGTCCTAGTTTCCATCCTGCCAAACAAAGCCCTACCCTACAGCTTCATTAATCCAATCCCCTCACCAGCTTTTCATTCCATTTTTACACCATGCATTCAAGGGCAGCTGCACATGAGAAAAGAGGACCATGCATGGAAGTAATGGCCACAGGCCACAGCCTATTCATTAATTCTATCAATCTACAGATAGATACAGTGGAGCCATGCACATTGCTTAATTAGTTGACGACGCAAGAGCTCTGCAATGGGTTTTTCCTGTGCTAATGCACAAGAACATGAGGCTTAAATAGTACACTATAAGACTTTGTTGGCTCTTTTAATACGCCAGATTATCTTGTTGAGGTGTGTGTTTGATTCAAGCTAGTACAATTTTGATCATCCAAATTATCCGATGACCCAAAACATAGCAACCAAAGTTTATAGCATTCTAATGATAGGTAAGATTTGAACCTTAGCCCCAAAAAAGCTTTTGGTAACTATCACTGAACTTATTGAACAAGAGTAGAAGAAACTGATTCCTTTTCTTACAATCACAATGCCAGGTTAACAAAGTTTCTAGATTATGTTTAAGATAACCTTAGAGGATTAACAATGAATGACATCAATGCTCAAGGATATATACCCTGTATCACATCTCACAAAAATCTCACATTACCTCATACTGCACGTCCAAGAACCTCTTTTGTCTGGTCAATAATAGGACTACAAAAAAGATACATACGCAAAAGTCCAACATTTATGATACACAGCTAATATCCAATCTTGTCCCGTATGAACAGAAAATGACATAACCATAGATGATGACCTAGTGTGCATGGTGAGAGTCTTGGCCATGGACAAATTGGCATAAAGTGACAGATCATTCAGATTCACTTTTTAGATAAAAGAGAAAGGAATTAAATGAGAGGAAAGAAAAAAATAAATCATGTCCCATTTGTGCAAACTAAGTCCTTAGCGTTACTGAAGGTTCTATGATTATGAGGACCACATGGTGGATGAATATGAGCTTGTTTGTATCAAACTAATCCACATTAATCCTTTTCACCGTATGGTTTTAAGGTAAAAAGAGAAAGTTCATATGCTTTTAGAAGCTTCCATTGAAGCTTGGATGCTCTACACCTATTAGTCCCATTTAGACAATTAGGTGATCTATTATGTCAAATGCGGTGCTTCTTCAGTTGATTATTTGTTGTTTAGCATTTGAACAGTCGGTGAAAGTGGATGATTAACATTAATGCTTTGAAATGGAACATAAACTTTCTTGTTATATATTTTTGTTGCATGATCATATGAAACAAACAAAGGAAACACAACTGCCAAAAAGGTAGAAGCACAAAAGGTTTTTCTTTTTCTTGTTTTCTTTCTTACAGTGATGTATACATACAGTGAGTTCCAGGAATTTGTACTATGGAGGAGAGAAATATTTATGGGGCCAAAAGGTACCTGAATCTGAATTCATAAGGCAGAATCTGTATTGCCTGTGGAATCACACTTCTCTTGCTCTCCTCAAGGCATTTAACCGCTTCAGTCCTCAATTGTCCCGGTAGTTGTAAACATACCCAGTCCATTAATGACTCAATATCCTTGGCAAAATCAAGCAGGTACCAGTGAAGCAGCTTAGGAATCGCTAATTTGGATATGCCAACTGCTGCTTGCAAATAATCCCTTTTAGCGGTTTCTAACTCCTTTTCGACTCGCACAGCAGTGTACACTCTCACCTAAACAACCACAATAACAAATGTAATCCAAATCCACAGAAGGTTTATCTAAAGGAAGTGCTTTAAGACATGCCATCTCACTTTTGGGCTCTAAGATATAGGATTAAGCAATCTATTATAATTTGTTCAGATTTTGCTACAACAATTGCATATGGTCTTCAGATTTTTGTTGCAATAATTGCAGCTGGTCTTCACATAGCTTATAGTTGCAGGCAAGCATTAATAGTACAACCAAGTAGTTCAGCAAACTTACGGCAGGTGAGGACCAACTTCCACATGACAGAGCAAATGTGACTAGAGGTTCTGGCCACTCCAATCCAAAGACTCCTCGTATTATTGTGCTCTCAATTTTTGGTCCTTTAGTGGAGACTTTTGCCTACATAAATGAATGGGTTATTTTCTCTGATGATTGCGATCAAGTTCCTGAGACCTTAGTAAGAGAAAGACTTACATTTTTTATGTGATAAGGCAATCTCAATATGAAATGTTCAATTGTCATTGCACTAAGCAAGTGACCCCCCACATTTATCACTGCCTGAAATGAAAATGAAGGTAAGTATAAAGAGTTCTTCAATGGTCAAAGTAATAGTTTATAGAATAGAAAACCATCTTCGTATTTGATGGGTTAAGGTGAACAAAGGAAGTGAAGATCATACTTTTGGCATCAAAGCAACAACCATCTCAGGTCTCGTTGGTATTCCTTGCTCCAGAAAGGCCTATGATCAAATGATTAAACAAGGTTAATCAAATTACTTAAGAAAGATGCCAAATCGGAAGAACTTTCTTGAGCCATAGAATGCAAAAAAGAAGAGAAATGGTTTGTTAGACAAGAAGATAAAGATGCCCTCGCAAAGAAACATTTCGATCATAAAAGTCAGCCCTAAAACAATCTAGTAAAGAATCTGAGAAATTTCATGTGATTTGACAGTTGACAATTTAACTAGAAACAAATCACAAACTAGTATGAGGAGCAACATCTTCTGCTCACTATTCAGAAACATACAAAATCATTAACTGTATGTTTCATCAATCCAGCAAATAGGCAATCAACTTACGTTCATCATGCATGAATTATAAATGTTGATCCAGAAAGCAAGCTTCTGCCAGTGTGTAAGTTTTGATATGTCAACTGATTCAAGCTTTCTGAATAAAGGCCTGTGCTTGAAAGATGATGATGCCATAAGAAATTAAACAGTTAAACCATATAAAAGAAATTTTAGGACTCACTTTAGCCTGTGCTTGAAAGATGATGATGCCATAAGAAGCTTTTGACCATTTGAGCTCACATCAACTGATCGAAAATGTTTATATGGACCAATGTCTCTCTTGCCAAACTCAGCGCATATATCATAAGGATCTCGGGAGTCCATCCCTACAATATTTTCGCAAGAACCTGAACTTGAGGAAGATGTTTCCATGTCATCTGAACTCTTAATTGACAAGAAAATGTTCATCAGGCACTTCAAGATATCCTCAGATAACTTGTTTGGGCCACTAGATTTGTCCAACAACACTTCATCTGAGGCATCAGACAAGATCACTCCAATACCTTTTTTATCCATTACGACGCATTCTGACTGGACTAACAACTGAAATATGATTAGTATTTACACTATATTTACCAAAAAAGAAAACAAATTGCTTTAAACTAAGAATTTTGGAAGTGGACAAAGAAATTTACCTGTGCATTAGCATGCTTGTTCTCTGAGGCAGCAACTCTTACTTTTGTGACTTTCTTTACCGGAGATTGCTTGGGATTCCTACTGAAGTTAGAGACCCATTGATTCTCTTTTCCTTGTTGATTCTCAGAAAAATCCAAAGAAGAACTCTGCTTCTTGGGTGTCTGCTTAACATTTAGTGACTCATTACGTAAACATTCAAGTTGCTCAACATCCAAAGAATATCGTCTTGAGTGAGTAGGTTTTGCTGAGATCAAAGATTCACCATTTGGCAACGTACTGCATTGTTTAGGTCGTTCAGAGAATTTGGAACTTTGAGAAAGTTGTCCGTTCGAGCTTCGATCAGTTGCATTTCCTTTGATTTTCTTGGAGGTCGAGAAGTAGATGGCCTCCTGATAAAGTCCTTGCCGAAAATTAACTACCTGTTCTTCAAGCCGAATCACTTCTTCTTCCAACACAGCTACTTCAGCTAGAAGCTCTAGCGTCTTCAGACAAAGCGAAAGTAAAACAATTATTCTTCTAGAAGAAGTAAAATGTAACAATTGAAATTAAGATTTTTAAATCCTTAACAGATCGATAAAATGCATGAAGAGGAGTTACTTGAGAAGGAAGATATGGAGGGAGTCGAGGAAGAGCGCCCAAGGGTCTGGTGAAAGCTCTCTCCAAAGCTCTGTGGACATTCTCTTCCTGTCTAAGCTTCTTCTTTAGCTTATCAACCTGCAAATGGGTTATATGTACAGAAGATTCAACAAATGGAGAAGAATAAAATTAGCATGAACGAGATAAATGTGTGATAAAGAACTTTTACATCTTGTTCCAAAGCAATCTTTTTTTCGCTTCTAGACTGTCGTCTGTTGAATCCTTCTTTTGTGCCAATTGACTTGTTCCCCTGCATCTCGATTTTTTTCTCCCTGTTCGTTTCCTTCGCAATTTTTTTTTTTAAAAAGAGTTTGTTAGAAGAAGATGAAAGAAACAGATTGAGGAAGACAACGACAATACTTCTCATGGATTCCGTTGAATAAGATTCAATCGAATAAAGAAACAACCACCCATTCAAATACAAAAAAAAAAATACCCATCTCAAATTCATATCAGAGACGATTCCATCCCCCAAAGAAGCTGACTTCCCAAAGGAAAACGAAGAACCCATTTAGAAAGATGATCTAAGCCGCGATTTTGTCTCAGATGATGAGATTATCGACAAAATGTAGAAAAATTCAAAAAGCTCCGCCTCGAAATCACAACCCCGACTCCCGAGCACATGCGGATGCATCAATTCCTTCCCCAAATCCCACTTTGTAGTCAGAAAAGACCACGAGGAAACCAGAGGGCTCTCGTTTCAAGCAAAGCAGTCAAATTTGAGACGGAAGCAGCGACATAAGACCAAAAACAACTGTAACCCATCTCGAATTTGATCAAAAGGAATCAGCCAGCCAACCTACTTTAATTCGCCTCACGGGGGCTTTCATCGCCTGCGACGTCGTCCGGACTCTGCTATTACCCATCGCCTCTCCGTTCTCTTCTCCACCACCCGCAAGCCACCAAAGCCGGTACAGAAAAGGCTGCCGATGCTAGAAACAACAGAACTATATATGCAAGCAGCCACTGACGATATCAGAACGTAGCTAGCGGCATTAAAGAATGTCTTAAATCAAACCTTGGAATTCGATCCTATTCCCTATGCGCCGGGAAGAAGACAGCAAAACGGTGTCCACGGAAACCAATTTCGGACGCCATTAATAAAATTGAGAAGAAGAAGAAGAAGAAGAAGAGCATCGCGCTTGTCTTCTACTGTTGCGTTCGATATGATGCGAGTGATGCTCCGTTGAGCTGTAAACAACTGGGGGGAGAGAGAGAGGATGGTGACGCATATTTATTTGGGAGGCACCGCGACGCAGTGGACCGCCGGGGAGGGCACGTAAATGGCTACGCTGGCGGCGCAGGATAGCGCATTCCGACTTCCGATGTGTGAGCAAAGCGTGGGACCGCGCAGGTTAAGGTGGTCTGAAGCCACGCGGTCATCATTAGATAACGTGAGAGCTCGTTTTACAAGTAGTCCTCTAAATGAATCGAAAAGAAAAGGAAAAAAAAAAATAATACGATCATTTGTCATTATTTTGTAAAACATTATTCATCCCAAATAATTGTAAAAAAAACTATTTTTATAAGAATAAAAAAATAAAAAAAAATATTCCCTCTTGCATGATCAAATAGTCTAATGACGCCATTGATTGTCATCTCAACCTAATGATATCGAGATAAGTGACAAAATGATGGGATTTTAAAAGCAAGTAAAATATTTTAATTGTACAAATTCTAAAAATGAATTATTACATTTAATAATGGGACGAAATTGTTCTTAAGAAAATAGCAAACATACAATTATCCATGCTAATTTTCTTAAATTAAAGAGGTAAAAGAGTGTGATTAGTTAATCATATGATTAATACAACACAATTAAAATTATCATCACTATTTTTTTTTTTTTTTTTTGTAATTAAGAAATAACGAAGCGAAGTGAGAGGCAGGGCAGGTGAAATAATCAATACTTTCTTTTTTGCTTCCTACAAGAGATATGTCTCTCACAAGGCTCTTGACCAATAGTAGTAACCTTCTTCAACATATTTAATTTTACCATTAATGGTTGACGGTGACACTTGTCTCATTCCTAGTAGTAGTAGCAGCAGAGCAACTACTACTATTAATTCAGACAAATTTCATTTTGCCTCTGGATCATTATCTTATGTTAAAAATGCAATTTTTACTCTTCATAGTTTTTATTTGTGAGCACTTTTTTTAAGTTATCAGGTATTCAATTATTAATTCTGTGTGATCAACTAGTTTTCCACCCGCCACTAAAATAAATTAGAAAATATTTACAATGGATGATCCATCAACCTCGCGTTCTTAAGTTAACCGTTTATTAAAAAAAATTCATCGATATGTTAATTCGCCGAAACTATGATTCAATTCTTATATACAAGAGAAACTGAAAAAAAAAATACCCTATCACTTACCATTATCGCGGGATAAAAAACCATACAAGGATAAAATAAATTTGGTTTTATCACTCAAATTATATTATTATATTATGGACATGCAATATAATCAATAATTATATTTTTAGAAAATGAAATTGTTTAAGTGTAAACAAGAGTGATAAAATAATTATTTAAGTTCATGGGAATTAAGTAAAAATGAACTATAAAAAAGGTATACTTATGTTTGACACAAGAATTAAGTAAAAATAACAAGAATTGTTATTTTAATTAATTTAACATTTGGAAACCAAACAACAGGGTGAATAATTAGTTATTCAAACTTTAATTAATAATTAATTTGTCTTCTTAAACTATATTATCATCTTCTATATGCATATAAGATCCTAGCCGTAACAATGGAGTTATATCGTTATCGTGTCAAGTTGAACACCATACAATGTACCCTTACAAAAACTAATCGTTAAATCAGTATGAACATGCATGTGACTCATATTTGACCCGAATCCATGTCATGCTTAGCTCAAAATGTGCGCTAAGACCCTACTGTTTGACACAACACGATCCAACTTATACATTCAAACAACAAGATCTTATCGATCCGACTCATTTGATATATACCTCTATCAAATCCAAATGAAAAGAAGCTTCTAACGATCGACTTCTTCAAAATACGTAATTTATTTTTAAAGATTTCAGCTTTAATTAATTAATATATATATTTTTTTCTTTTCTAATTTTATGCCATCATCATGACCATGCAGATCCAATTCGGAAAAGACTTGAAAAAAAAAAGGGAAAAGTGATGTGCATGTGCTTGGGCGAGTGGAGACAGCCATTTTTCCAACTCGTCCAAATCCCACTCACGTGACCTTGTGACCACCCATGATTCAATTATACACATGTATTATCATTATCATTATTCCATGTATTTTCATTTTCGAAAATAAAACAGAATTTTAATTAGTTGAGCCACGTTCTAGCGTTAATTAATTAGTTATTTGCTTAGATTTGATTTGGTGGGGACCACAACAGGGCCCCTACTAATTAAATAGTTCAGGTCCTATGACTTATCCCAGAATATCCATGTCTACATGTCCTATTATCGATCGGACAGATTAGATCATATTACAAAGGATGTTGTGTACATTATGAGAATACTGTATATATCTCGAGGATGTTATGTCCGTCCGATCAATAATGGAACACGGGGGCATGAATATTCTGTGATAGAGGATTTGATTTGCTAATTAAAGGGGGGCGGGCATTGCTAAACTATCCTACTACTGAAATTGGTAAGTGGAATTAACTGTTGTAGGCCAATTAGATGTTAGTTGTTAATTAATCAACTACAAATATGGTGCTCAACTGCTCCATAAGTTAAGTTAGTTAATCTTTAAATGATGATTGTGCAGACCTATACTTTTTTTTTTTAATTTTATTTTAACTACTAATTTGTAGCTTCACTCGACTGATCAATCGATGTAAAATAGATAAGAAAGAGTAAATAAGGCCTTTGAGATACATATTAGTCATGGCTGATACTAATTAATAATATAATGGATTTTAAATTCGTATATATCAACTTGAGGCAATCTAAAATTGTTTTCTAATTAGTTCAGATGATATTGTTGGCAAAGATTAAAGGACGTCTCATATTTATTAAATCTTTAGATGGGCGCTCTTTGTTTTTGTTTTTTTTTTTTTTGAATAAATAAATAAATCAAAAGGGTACTCCATTTTCCTAAAATACCTTTACTTTCAATATTGTTATAGTAGCTACCAAATAACCATTACATTGTGAAAAATTAATTATTTAATTTTAATCAAAATTACAGTATTATTATATTAAAATACTTTTTTTTATTAACTTGGTCAAAATTTCTTAAATTTTATAAAAATGACTATAAATTGGTTCAAATCACTTTAAAATAGTTGTACAAGCTGCTAATTAAGTAGCTATTACACACTAAATCCTAAAATCTTGAGCCTAAATCCTAAATCTCGAATACTATTATATCAAAATACTCTTTATCAATTTGAACAAAATTGTTTAAATTTTATCAAAATCACTTTAAAATAGTTGTACAAGTTACTCAATAGTTGCTACATATATATATATATATGTTTTTTTTTACTTACAATATTTAGTTGTTACATGTTATAACAGCTACCAAGTAGCTACTATATATCACAACAACTAGTCGTGGCTACTATAATAATGCTGAAAATAAAGGTATTCTAAAAAAAAA
>JBAMIE010000036.1:2634811-2645341 GCA_037177295.1 Kaempferia parviflora | reverse complement strand
TTTTCTTTTATTTATTTTAAATTTTTAGGATTAGTTTTCTTTTCTAAAATTAGTTTAGATTTTATCTCCTTTTTTAAAGATAAGTTTTCTTTTACTTTTCGAGAATTAACTTTATTTTCTAAAATTTAGTTTAGATTTTATCTCTTTTTTTAGGATGAATTTTCTTTTCTCCGTTGTGACTTTTTCTTATTTCTTAGGTTATTTAAACAAGTGTTAGGCTCTTGTAAAAAGAAGAAGATTTTGGTTTAATAATATTTTCGGTAGTGCCGTTGTTTTTCTATTTCCTAGTATTTCTTTTCGAATTAACAGGTTTTAGAAGGTTGTTTCCGGTATTCGTGCGCGAATCAACGGATTCAATAGTCCGCAGGATAATAAACCATTTTCTGCTCGGCGTCAAAGAGCAATCAGTCATTAGTAATGGTACTAATAAATTGCATAATACATTAACTGTGGTAGTACAAAAGATAAAATCCGTAATCCCATGTGGTCGGTCCCACGATCATTTGTAAGGAGGGAAATCAGTAAGTTATAATCGGCCAGTGCAGGAAAGACTTTTTTCCTCGGCTTTGTCAAGATTTGAACTCATGTCTTATGGTAACAACTATGTTCTACACTAGTCAATTCAATCCTATCTTGAGAGCAACAGTGTTGACATAAGTTAAGGGTAAATAAGATAGATATTATGTGTGGCATCTACTTCACCGAAATTGATAGGAGTTCGGTTGAGACTCGAGTAGTCCACCTGAGTCAGTCAGATACAACTTTTCCTAAGTAGAATACTTAAGTGAAATTCTTTCCATTATGCGAGTTTTGGCATAAGAAGGTTTCCACTATCCGAGTGTTAGGTTTTAGTTATTTTCTCTCTCGATTCTTTTTCATCAAATAGAGTCTTGACTCTTGGGCTTTGACGATTATAGCTAAAACTATTGTACATGGAAGTGACTAAACTATCCAAATCTCATATAGAATTTTTAATTAAGATTTTACAAAGATATAAGTAAATCGTATACTTATTTTGCATATTGATGTGGAAAATAACGGTTATTTTTGAAGGCTGGATTTTGCCAAGGGATTTTAGAAAAAAACAAGACACAATAAATCGACAAAAGAAGAGAATTGTGATCGTCTCTAGGTTTAACCGAAATAAATTTGATTCAAAAATAAAAGATTAATCTCTAACATCGACTAAAGAAGTTTTAAATAGACCCAAAACAATAAGATGCTTAAAAAAAATAAAATAATAATAATAATAATAATAATAATAATAATAAACTTAACAGAAGGGGGGGAAAATAATATTGGAGCAAAGATTTTAAATGATATTTTTAAGTCTGAAATTGGACTGTTACGGATTCCACCTATTAACCTGTCATAGATTTTTAAACGAGCTTCGATTTGACCTATAGCACATTCTGATCCAATACCCAAGTCAAAAATTATAATTCGTCGAAACCTGAAACCTTCTACATATCATATACAATCTTTATCCCAGCAAATTTAATTATAGACAAGTATATATACCCAGATGGATCATACGGTTATCTATGCATTATTAGTAATAAGATTAAAGACACATGAGAAATTACAAATATTAAATATAATTTTAAAATATTTTACTTAAGTTATAGATTAATTTACAATTTTTCGATGGAATAGACTCTTTTTGGTCTTAACGTACTGTTGGAACAAGCTGTTCTCCGCAACAATGCACCTGTTTCGCAATCATCAAGAAGATTTTTTTTAAAAAAAAAATTATAACTATATGTATTTTTTTTCTTTATATATATATATATATATATATATAGGCGACTTTCGTTGTCAAATACGCGGAAGCAAGCAACTCTACAAAACACAACTGGCCAAATACTAATGAAAATCAGCTGTAATATAATTATTTTATTATTTTTTTAGTTTTAAATATTTTATTATTCAATGTGCTCTTCAACCTCTCCAAGGATTAAAGATAACATGATTGTAATATTGGATATTAATTATCTTGTTATTTGTAGCACCAGTATTTGTACGTAATATATTATGTACGAAACAAATCCATTAAGTTAATTATGGATGTATATTATTGAATGTGGATTTAGGGTATAGAACTCGTTAAATGGTTTCGTTATTATTGATGAGCTAGTAATCAAATTGGATTTATTGTATATATAGTTCCCATAGGATGGAGCATAAATCTCCCAGCGAGCTTTCCATGGGTAAGGAGAATATGACGTCGTCATTCTAATCTCTATGGAAGACCCTGTCCTGTTCTTCTTCTTCATCAGGATTTCATGAATCCCGTTACATTTAAGTTCATCATCTTTATATTATGTTTTTAATTTCTGTTGTAATTTTGATGATGCTACCGTTATATTTGGCTAAAGGTAATGTAATCAAGTTTGTAATATAATAAATTTATAATATAATGTAATATAATTAATATTACATTACTACGTTTTTAAAAGAGTTGTATACTATATATATATGTGTGTGTGTAATCTTAATCTTTGATTATAAAAATGATTATATTCTTTTGTTTAGTGTCCATTATTTTTTTATAAGGAATATAATTTGTATTGTTATAAAATGACAAAAATATCCTGCGACCTCTGCTGACGGCGAACTACGGCGGTCGGTGGCCGGTGGTGGCGGCGATAGCGCAGCGATCAGTTGGTGTAGGAAATGGACTAGGGATATACTTGACATTTAAATTTTAGTTAAATATTATGTTTGGAATATAATTGAATTACATGTTAACGATCTTGTAATCTAGATTATAAAACTTTATTATTTTTTTTTAAATCTAGATTATATTACATTATAACTTTAAAATTGTACCAAACAAAGTAATCAATATTGTTATGTAATCTAGATTATCCCTCATCAAACGCAACATACATGTTAAGGTATCCAACTCTTATAATCCGACCAATCTAGAAGTTATCAGTCCAACTCTACGGAAGTTTTTCACCGACCATAAACTAAATAGGGAAGCACAGATAGATTCTGACAGACCACTGAGTGTTATAAATTTTTTGAACTCCTTAAATGTATTGTTTATTAAATGAAATTTAAACTTAAATTCATCTGTACCTCTTACCATCGCACTATAATCCCGGGAGCGACGACTATTCCTGTTTTAACATTGAAAAGGTCTGATATATGCCTCATCACACTAGTGCATCACTGGTTGAATTCCTAAGCTCTAGAGGACTGAATCAACAGAGACTTTTGCTTCAGGACAGAACTTTAATATTTTTCAAATCCCTTAATACGTTCATTTGATTGATTAATTAAGCATTTACCTTTGAGATAATCACATGCAGACTCTTGGTATTTATTGGCCCATAATCTTGGAATACTGCATTGACAATTTCCATGGCTGTGCAGCCATGCATGCACACCAACTAATTAAATGGATGGCATACATATATACATCAAATTAATCTCAAGCACATTTCATGAAGTCGATCGCCATATGCAACAGGACAGAAAGAAAGAAAGAAAGAAAGAAAGAATTAACGCGGAGTGCAAATATACACGAAGAATATTCTCCACTAAGCAAGTACTCATTCATAACGCGTAGCCAAGCGATCAATTTCTTCAGAGTCTTTGGCACGTTCAACAACAACAACAATAAAACAAGTGGAGAACAGATTGCAGCAACTTTGTCTTCTAGTCTTTTCTTGAGGCTTCTAGTGGCCAGTCCAAGTCAATGTCTTGCTGCTTTGGTTCGTCAGAGCTGTTCTGGTTTCGTGTGTTCAAACCGTAGGTCGTGTCACCTCCTTACAGCCATAGTTTTAATTATTTTAAATTAATAATGCAGTGGACTTTGAAGAGCGCTACTAGCATTAATCTCTCCACTTGTTTTTTTTTTTTTTTTACAAAAACTTCGATATTCATGATAATGATGTTGTTTGTGGATATCTATGGATGATATATACAGGGAAGACATACTGTAGAAACATACAAAGATCAAAATTCAAGATTTTGTGAAGAAGAAATTATCATTAATCAAAAGAAGCTTATCCGTTATCATGTAGAAAAATGGGCAACTTGTTTATTCCATGCACTGTGACGTAGTTGCAACGTTATCTTTGTTCAATTAAGAATCAAGAGTAATTAATGAGCTCGAAGAACAAATACAAAAAAAAAAAGTTGATGTTTTTAATTAACAAATATCTAATTAAATACCTGTACAATACCAAAGAGAAAAAAGGAGCTAGAGAATTAAGAACGAAAAGCGATCGATCGAGTGACTCCCTTTTTATTACATTTTTTGTACTCACATTAATGTTCGATTGACAATTAATTAATTAACCTTCCAATCAAATCAAAAGAGCTCGTTAAACTTCCATGATTCATGATCCAGCACGCTTCTCTGGCACTCCCATTCGTCGTCGTAGATGATGAAGTCCAAATCGTTCCCACAGAGGTACGCTGATTCTTCTTGCCATTCCGTGCATGGAATTTGGAATTCTGAAGGCGGCGCCGCAAACTCGTGCGGCTGAAGCAACGGCACTTCGTCGGTGCAGAAATGGACAGGGGAAGTTGCAGAGGCAGTAGTCTCGAGGAGTGATTCCATGTCTCTCATGAGGGATTCTTGGCTCGTAGTGGTCTCGATCTCATCGTCCAGTTTCTGGGAATCACCATGATCGATTGCGTCAGCAGCAGCTTGATCCTGCTGCTGCTGCTGCGGAGGCTCGTCGGGCAGTACCGAAGGCGGCAATGGCTTGTGAGTCACGGGGTCAATGCCCATCTTCCTCAGCTTCTTCTTGATGTGAGTGTTCCAGTAGTTCTTGATCTCGTTGTCGGTTCTACCAGGAAGGTGCGACGCGATCTTGGACCACCTGCAAGATCATCAAGTTTGAAATTGAAGATTCAAGAAGAAATTAAAAAGAAGAAGAAGAAGAAGAAACCTGTTTCCGAGCTGCGAATGGAGATCGATCACCATCTTCTCCTCCTCTTTGGACAGCAATCCCCTCTTCAGATCAGGCCTCAAATAATTCGTCCATCTCAGCCTGCAACTCTTCCCGCACCTCAACAGCCCTGCAACAACCAACAAGGCGACTCACAATTCACGCATGCCCCAAAAAACATCAAAATTAGGAGAAATTAAGTCGGTGACCTGCAAGTTTAGGCACAGCTCTCCAGCAGCATTGGCCGTTGGTGAGGATGAAGTGGACCAACTTCTTGTCCTCCTCCGCAGTCCATGGCCCCTTCTTCAGCCCTACCTTCTCGCAGCAAGGCTGCCTCCCCATTCACCGTAGGAGCTGAAACAGAGTACTATACAGAGAGAAAGAAGAAAACACACAAAAACACACCAATTGGAAAACAATGGTGATGGATCACCTGTCATTTATAGCTACGGCTGAAGCATTAAACTTGACCTTGCTTTGCAGGCCAAGGCAGGGTAGGACACGTGGCGGCTCCAGATGGGAGACAGCACCACCCCATCTGCCGTTGCTTGGCCAATACATGAAGCCTTCTACTTTCAGATGGACAAATTTTTTGTCTAAAGAATCAGCAAGAAATACTGCTCCAATTTTTACTCTGTTTTAGTCTCTTACAAGCATGCTATTAATTAGACCTCAATGGCTGGCTGGCTGGTGGAACACTTTTTAGGTCAGTTAGGTGCTTTCTCATGTGAAGTTGACGGTCGGATTGAACATGAGTTCTCTCTCCAATTCAGAGTTTAGAGTTTAGAATTTAAAATTTTAATAAAATGCTCTAAAATACTTTTTGAGAGAAAATTGGCAAACTGTGCTCCTTATGAATGTTTTTAGAAAGAAAAAAATTAAATGTATGGAGAGTGATATTTCTCTCTTGTTTACAAGAATTAAAGATCATCGACTACAATGCATAAAATATTATTATTTTCCCATGCTTACTTTTAAATATTTGGAATAAAAGAAACATTTCATGGATGAATGGGAAACCATTAATTAGTTTTCAACATGGTCATTAATTGTAATGAATCTATGTTAGAATGAACGAATTTATAGATGATAACGGAGATAAATATTTGTCGAAAAAAGAATTATATTTTCGTTTCATAAATTTATGGTAAATGTATAGTTAAGGATGAAAACCTTCTTCTTAACCGTGCATGCACCTCCTGACTTTGTGCTTGTAGACTTCAATTTTCATATACAAGACATTGACCAAAAGACTTTTTTGGATAATTTATTATAATTAATTACTTTTGTCTCTGAAGTTTTTTCATTCTTGTTCTTTAAATGTCTTTTTCCCAAATTTACATATGAATAATAGAATAAATTCTTGATTCCCAATATAATGAAAAAGGGCATTTTATATGCATATAATGAATTCATTTTCTTGTGTTCACATTGCCTGTCATTTTATTATTAATATAAAATACATTTTATCTTCGTAAAAAGTTTATCTACCTTTCAAGCTATAGATTATTTAATTTAATATTAAGATACTACCGTGATGCTATGATTAAGGGGTGAAGAATAAAAAGAAAAGAACATTTTTAGAAGCAAATAAATAAATAGAGAAAGTACATTTAAAAATATATATATATATCTCGCGGATCAATATCTAGATATATAATTTTTAGGAAAAGAAATATAGAATCAAGTACAAGTACATGGCATTGACTTGGAGGACATTGGATTCCATGGATGACATAGCAAAGTCAAACTCAAGGATAGTTAATTCATTTGTTCTTCCCAAGAACATTCATACCTCTCACTCGAAAGGTGCAAAGAAGACCAACACGTTCTAGTATCTCTCGTGAAAGCAACAATAGTTCTGGAATATCATCAAATTCATGAACTAATTAAAGAGGGTATGAAAGTAAATGATAGGACATGCCTCCCAACAAAAATTCTCAATCCTAAAATATTTGAAAGTTGTGTGGATGGAAATAGGACAGTGTGTGGCCAAGATATGAGGAATATAAGTGGCATTCCATAAAAAAATAATAATAATAAAATAAAAACAAGTAGCTGAGTCTTTAGGCCTTTTGAGATTTTCAAAATTATGTTTGGTAGTCGTGAGGTAGGAGTTTTGTTGATGTGTGTTCAATAGCTTGATGCATTTGATCTATCAAGTAGTGGTTGAGCTTGGGAGTAGATTTGAGTGTCACAGTCGGGGCTATGCGATGGTTAAGACATGAAAGATTATTACATAAGGTTTTGAGGTTGAAACTCGATGTGTCCGAACATATACCTCCTCTATATTTTAATCATTTGTACTAATGACTAGTAGCCACATTTGATTTACCTCCTCCGTGTTGGCCTAGAAACGGATTGGCCAAGGAGCTGGAATGAACGAATCATCTTTTACCACTTGAGAGTAGATTTGATGACTCAATGACATGAAGCATTGAGTGGTTTTTGTTATAAGTTTGGTCTCGTCCAAACCATATGGGGCAATTTCACATGTCTTGACCAATCGAGCCCAATTCAAGTGAATCATTTTGCTACAATCGTATCGAAGAGCTTATAAAGCTGACTATATTGGACACCAACTTATCATACTATTCAACACAATTTAAACTGACAACATGATAGATAGAGATAATCTAAAAATAACAAATGAACCTTAAAAGAAAACTTAAGCTGTGTAGTCTATATCGATGTTCTTGTGAGCATGTAATCACAGGAAGATAACATAACAGCGGTGTGTAGTGGATGGAGTAACAAAAAGAAACCAGAGGCATGGTTTCATGTCATTACACTTGTACAGAATTGTTTTTTCCCCCATACATCGGAGGATACATCATCTCATGCATCTAGATTAACTCGCGACACCTACGATGATCATCGACTGTCTATTGGTTCCACAGCTGTCCGAAAGAGAAGAATGTAGACCTTATCGATGGAGAAATACAGGAAACCTCCCAACGAATGTGTGACATAAGAACCAAAGCTTGTTCCTACTATGCAATGCCAAGCTGGGCCATAGGTCGAATCAAATTCCTGGAAATAGAAAAGAGTAGAGGAACGGAAAGTGAGTACTTTTTTTACAAACATAGTACAAATTCATGGGAGAAGACGCAATATCACAATGTCTCCATATACAACAGTAAACCGCGAGTAAATTTAATTATGAAATGCTTTCAACCATGTTCATCCACAGTTCCATATTGCTAGGTGAGGCTTCTTAAGCATGCCTAAATACTAAGAGCTCCCCACCTAAGTAGCCTTGTATTTTGTGTTAGACTAGGCTAAGCTACACATTGCTCAGCGAAGTTTCTTAAGCATGCTTGAATACCAAGAGATCCCACCTAAGTACCTTAACATTTTGAGTTTTAGTCTTCTTGGGCTTTAACAAAGAGAAATATATCCGAGTCCTCGTCCAAAATACATAATATAAATATCAATGTTAGTAATCATTAATTCAAATGCATACTATACCTGTTGAATCCTACGAATGACTACCTCCACTGTGAGGTGAGGTGCCAACTTATCTTGGCCATCTTCCAGCTATTGGGTGGTTATCAAGATAGGTAGAATTGCCACAATGTGGCTGCTTCTAGACTTTGAGCAAGTAAAACGGAAAAAGAGCTACTATTGAGCTAATGATTATCCTAAAACAGTATGCAGCTTCATGGACCGTCAAAGAAGAAACCTCAGAAATAGTCTCATCTATATGGTAATAAAATAATAGAGAAAATAATAGTTAGTCATGCAAATGCAGCTCTAAGATAACTGTAAGGAGTTGTAAATGGTTTCCTAATAAATATAGAACAGTTCACTGCTTCATGATAATAAAGTAACCTAAACAAGTAAACATCTAATGAGAGCTTGAAAGTCTTAGCCCATTGAAGTAAGCAATGTGGATATTGTCTTTTATTGCTGCATATGTTAAGCCTTTTTATTGTTTTTCTTCTTTTGTCTTATTCTATCTTATTTATCCTGGACTTTCTTTAAAATATTCTTATAAGTCACCTTCCTGACAAGAAGGCTGGCACAACCACCAATAATAGACAGTGGTTTGTCAACCCAACAAAATATTCTCCATTACCTTTATTGCTATCTTATGCATATTTACAATAGACACTGCAAATGCAATGGAGATAATAAAAATGAAAGAATTGAGTTAGGCCTTTGATATAAGGTGAAAACAACACCAAAATCTTATAAATAACTCAATAGCAAGATAAGATCCATGTAGTAGTAGGGGCAAACAACATGTTGAGGGATTGATCATGTAAATAGCTCAGACAACCATTCCTTGAACAAAAAAAATGTTGAAGATGACAAGGTCAAAGTCAATGCATATTGTTATACGTCACTTTTTTCCATCTCCATGTAGGTAATCAAATCAAGTTTCCTGAACTCTTGCAGTAAGTCAGTAAGTCTCAGATTAAACAGGCAGCTACTCAGGCAAGACGTACTGCCAAGTGGCTAATTGAATAAACTCAATGTAGAACCATTTTGCGTTGATGGAGCATACAGGCAGTCCATTACTAAAACTATTGTGGTGAATGTTATGGACCAATAGCTTGAAGAGCCTGATTAGATTAGTTCATGTATTGAAACAACTCAAATTGGCTACTTTGGAACCATTTAAATGTGTTATACTTCCATCAACATAGACCAGCTGCACCTTTGATGACAATAATCTTTCCTAGCATTGGGATCACCCAAGATGTGGTGTGGTATTAACTAAACTTTTGAACTACTCTTGAGATCTCAAGTCTAGAATATACAGATTATTGTGGTCTCAAATCTAGCATTACCTATCCTACAACTTTAGGCATCATTTTTGAATGGCCAACAACCAACAAGAGCTTAGTACATATAAAATCCATGTTCTTCTACTTATAAATACACTTAGGATACAAAGACCCAACAATTCTGATAAAGAAAGGTGTTAGCGTAGTGTACATTGAAATAATTAAGGATATGCTTTAGCATGTAACGACAAGAGTGAATACTCCAAGCGGATTAACCGAAGCGTTTCTTATAAAGATAGTGTTACATGCTCTAAATTTTTATCTTTTTACATTAATCATGGTGAACTCATAGGGCACATCCAAGACAAGTTACCATGGCAGATGATATTGTTTTATTAGATGAGGAATGTGAATGTGTAAATACTAAATTCAAAGATTGATGCGAAACATTAAAAGTGCAAGATTTTAAGCTTAGTAGAATAAAGACAACTTTAAGTTTAATAATATTAGGCATAGTAACGCAATTGTTAAGTTAGGAGATGACATAGAGTTTTAAATATCTTACATAGAATACAAGTAGGATAGCGTCAAACGTCCTTTGTGATCATATAGCATCTCTAGAACTTAAAAGGAAGTTCTACAAAATGACAATTATACCTGCTATATTATATGGAGTTAAATGTTGGACTATGACTCAAGCAAACAAGCACAAGATGAAAGTCCCATAAATGAGGATATTAAGGTGGATGTGTGGACATGTGAGGATGGATTGGATAAGAAATGAGAACATTTGAGAGGAAGTCGTGATTGCACATATTGAGGTAAAACTCAGAAACATGTTTAAGATGGTATGAACATATACACAACCAATAAATGTTCCA
>JBAMIE010000036.1:2589306-2599877 GCA_037177295.1 Kaempferia parviflora | reverse complement strand
CAAATGTTGAATTTGATGAATCTACTATCACTTATCCTAGAAAATCCTCCATTGATAAGGATATAAATGAAGAAAATTAAAATATTACCCAAGGAATTTAAAATCTACAACTAGGGGATATTGATCAAGGGGGAGGTAGAAATGTGTTTGATGATGAAGGAACAAATTTAAGTAATGATCATCTTAAAAGTGATGAACCCACGGTTCCTAGATCTTTAAGTACTCATCAAGATTATCCTATCGATCAAGTAGTTGGAGATGTTACACAAGGAGTAAGGATTAGATCCTACTTTAGAGATTATACTAGTCAAGTTGCTCTAATATCTCAATTTGAGTCAAAACCGATTGATGACGCCTTAATTAATGTGGATTGGATCCTAACAATGCAAGAAAAGTTAAACCAATTTGAGAGAATTGAAGTATGGGAATTAGTTCCAAGACCCAAGGATAGTATAATTATCACAACAAAATGAGTCTTTAAAAATAAATTGGATGACCAAGGAAAAATCACTTGAAATAAGGCTAGGTTGGTAGCTAGAGGTTTCAATCAAATTGAAGGACTTGATTATGATGAAACTTATGCTCCGATAGCTAGGTTAGAGTCTATCCGGATATTATTAGGGTATTCCACTCATATGGGTTTCAAATTCCATCAAAAGGATGTGAAATCGGTATTTCTAAATGGGGTTATTAAAGAAGAGGTTTATAAAGAGTAATCACTCAGATTTGAGAACATAGATTATCCTAATCATGTATACAAGCTTAAGAAAGCCTTATATGAACTTAAGCAAGCTCCTCGGGCTTGGTATGAAAGACTTTCATAATTTTTAATCTTTAATTACTTTAAAAGAGGAACAAATGATCTAACCTTATTTTTAAAGTCTAGAGATAACAATATTTTTATTTCTCAAGTATATGTCAATAACATCATTTTTAGTTCAACAAATAATGAGTTTCTTCATGAATTCATTGAAGATATGGAAAATGAGTTTGAAATGAGTCTAGTTAGAGAATTGACCTTCTTTTTAGGATTGCAAGTCAAACAACTTAATGAAGGAACTCATATCTTTCAAACCAAATATGCTAAGGAAATTATCAAGAAATTTGATTTGGAAAATGCTAAAGTAGTGTCTGTTGGTCCCTGGGTGGTTTTGATGTGACCAACATAGTTAGGTTAGGTCCTGCTGTTGTTTTTGATCCTTCTACGGAGTGTGCAAGAACTTAGGTACGGAGGAAGATGAGCGAAAGACGCAGCGGACGAGAAGGATGGCGCGGGGAGAGAGCTAGCCGACAGGCTCGGCGCATCCGAGGGACGTGGGAGTCTACGGAAGAGTATACTAGTGGACGAGAAGGATGTGCGCGACGTCCGAGGGACGAGAAGCCGGGAAAGGAAGTGCGGTCGAGGAGAAGGACGGAAATGGGTTCGGGTGAGCCCTATTCCGGATGTCCGAAATCACCCAGAAGACCCAGACGAAACGGGACGAAGCGAGGCCGGTCAACGCGATGTTGACCGGTCAGGTACATCTGGTGCGCCCAGAAGGTGATTTCGCCGATTCGGGTCAGTTTTGACAAGGTACCTTCGGGATGAGGTTTGACTGCCCTCGGGTCCGGGTGCCCCGAATGAGTCCGAAGATAGAATTTAAAAGAGCTATAAATAGAGTTCTTTTCTTCTGTTCTAAATATTCCAAACGCTTGTAATAGAGTTCTTTTCTTCTTTTCTTATATTCTTTTCTTCTTTTCTTCTTTTCTTCTGTTCTACTGATTTGTGCTTTCAAGTTCTGTACTACAACGCTGTGTACGAGGCTTCTCCGCCTCTGAGGAAGGAGAATTCGATTAGCGCTTAATTCATCTTGGAGTAGCGATCCCCTGATCACAAACTAAGTAAATAGATTGTGCCTCATTTTTTCTTTATTTCCTTTATTATTATATTTACGTTTGGTTAAAGATTTAATTGCGTCGAGATTGGTATAAGTTTTATTTTGCAGAATTGATCAACGACTTCCGCACTTAAACCGACCCGCAACGGTCCTACAAAGGTGACCTAATTCTGTCTTTGTATGGGTGGAATACTATTATGTGTAAGTACCTCGAGTAAGTTTTGATGTGATCAACCGAGTTAAGATAGGTTCTGTGTATTTGATACCTTGTGTTTGAGTGTGTAGGAATTTAAAACCATAAGAAGTCAAGAGGAAGATGCAGCAATCAAGAAGAATGGCACGGGAAGGGAGTCGACGGGCTCGGTACATCCAAGGGACGAGGAGCTACGAAAGAATACAGGAGCTACGAAAGAATACACCGGTGGAGCAAGAAGGGCACACGTGGCGCATCCTATGGACGAGATGTAGGGGAGGAAGTCTGCTCGAGGAGAAGGTCAGAGTTGGATTCGGGTGAGCTTAACTTCAAATTACCCAAGTGAGCGGGGTCCGAAAATGGTCAACTCAAGTATTGACCATGAAGACCCGAGGTGTCTCCGTGGACTTGAGGCGCCTAGGATGAACAATAGCTTAGGTGCATTAGGTCAACTGGAAGCGCCTCCAATGGTGCAGATCAATTGCATCATAGATAAGAGTGAGAATCCACGTCAACAACAACCTAGGAGCCTCCAATGAATCGAGGTGCCTCGGATGCCACGATATCATTTTTTTAACATTGTGTGGATAAAACTTATCCACTTGGAGGCACCTCCAACTATTCGAGGCACCCTAAACTGCTACGTCAGCAAAACGATCACTTTGACCATTAAGTTATAAATAGAGCTCTGAAGTCAATTGTAAAAGACACAGCTATTCTTAATCTTATAATTCATTATAAGCGTTCAACTACTGTAAGGGACTTCTCCATCTTTGACTTATTGATAAAGGAGTTTCTGCTAGTGCACTTCTACTATGTTTGATTAATAGTCACCCAAATTGTAACCAAGTAAAAATATTGTCTTCTTACTTTATATTTTGCTTGTTATTTATTTTTATTAACTAATTGTGTGTTCTTGCAAAGAAGAAAGCAAGAGAGTTTAAAATTTTGTTTGCAGGTTATTCACCTCTTCTAGTTGGTCTATCTGATCCAACAAGTAGTATCAGAGTACAACCTCTTTAGAAGGACTAATCGTAATTGAAGCAACATGAAGATGGTCGGATTTAACATCTATCTGTCAAAGTTCAAGGGGGAATTCATGCTTTGGAAGCGAAAAATGGAGATATACTTTAAAATCTATTTTGATATTTTACTAACTATATATAAAATATGATTTTGAAGTGCCTAAGGATAAGACTGGAGAAGAAAAGGAAGAGCACCTCTGGAAGAAATAGCAGACTGAGTTCATGGCAAATGGTAAGACTGAATTTTACCTTCTGAACATGCTATTGCCTCAAGAATTCAACCGGATCGATACCTACAACTCAACCAAAGAACTCTGGGAGAACCTGAACTACACGAAGGGATCTTGGAGGCTAAACTAACAAGATGGGACCTGCTCCGAAATCAACTAACAAACCTCCGGATCAAAAGGGAGAAAGGTGGCTCAACTGCATGCAAAGCTCAAGTAGTTGATAACAGAACTCAACAACTTCAGAGAAACGGTAATGAATCGGGATTCATTAAGGTCTTTAAATGCATTTCCAAGAACACCAATGAATATCTATAGTAGACTCCTACTATATCTTCAAGGACCTCGAGATAAGTAGTTTAGAACATTTATTTTCTACTTTTAAATTACACAAATGTTGATGTGTAAGACTAAGAAAGGAAAAGGAGCCAAA
Source organism: Kaempferia parviflora (assembly GCA_037177295.1). NCBI lineage: Eukaryota > Viridiplantae > Streptophyta > Magnoliopsida > Zingiberales > Zingiberaceae > Kaempferia > Kaempferia parviflora. The sequence continues at coordinate 2,596,122 of JBAMIE010000036.1, read as the reverse complement.
TCAAAACCTAGCATTACAAACCAAGAAGAACAAACCGGATTCGAAGTCTTCGCCCGACGAAGATGAAGAAGCTTTTATGTTAAGAAAATTTTTTAAATATGTTTTAAATTTAATTTTGATAAGAAATAGACAACAAAGCTACTTCGCTGGAAAAGAAAAGCTCGATGCTACAATTGTGATGAAGAAGAACATATTAAGGATGACTGCCCTAAACTAAAGAACAAGGAAAAAGGAAAAAGACAAGGGGTCAAGAAGGTCCAAGCACCATAATCTCAAAGCAACATTAAGTGACTCATCATCTGAAGAGAATGGAGAATATGTTGGACTAGCACTCATGGCCAGCCACCAAGAGTCAGACGACGAAGACACCTCAGCAGAGAGCATTGAAGAAGGGGGAGCCACAACCTATGAATTTGACACGGTGATTGAGATATGCCTTTTACCTTCTGACAAACTATATGATGCAATAAAAATGCTAAGTAGACCCTTATGTAAATTATGAACCAAGTATATGAATCTAAAAAGGATTAACAATGACTTGGAAAATAAAATAGAAAATGCGTGCTTAAAGGAAGATTTTGATAAACTTAAGGTTGAAAATAAAAAATTAGCTAAACAAATAGAAAAAAAAAACAAAACTAGAAAAAGATTCTACATGCTCAATTCATATGACCCTAAAAATAATTTTAAATATTATAGAGTACTAAATTGGTATATTAGAAATCATAGAGGTCAAATTATAAAAGTTGTAAAAAATAATATTCCTAAAAAATATTTAATTAATCTAGTAGGCAATAATTTATTCTAGATTCTAAAATCTATTTTAGCCTATTAAATTACTTTTATGTGCATGCTAGAAGTTAATTTAGTTGAATTTTTAAAAGCATTAGCTAAATTAATTGTTCGTACACTTTTTGTTCGAGTTTATTTAAGTTTACATTTTTTTTTTCCTATGATAAACAATTTTATTATCTGTTGGTAGAATAAATTTTGAGATTTTTCAACTGTTAAATAATTTTGTATGGATTTCTTAATAAAAATCAATTATTAATATTAAAATTATTTGAAAATGGTTTCTACAAAACTCAATTTCTTTGCAGATAATCGATATATTTTGAATGCTCAGAAAAATTAGTAATTTTTTTTAATGTTGAAATTTATTTTTAAGCATTTAATTTCAACAATTTATATTTCTGTAGAGAAAACTATTTTTCATTTTAATAAAAAAAAATTCTCATGAAAGATTGCTCATGTTTACAAAAAGTTTCAAAATTTTTTGAATGTTAAAAATAATTTTCAAATTTTTTTGAAAAATTTGGTTTTAATCGTAAAAATTCATATATTTGAAAAATAATTTTCCAACCCCTAAAAATATTTTAGTTGCCTCATGTTCTTCTTTCATCTTTTTGCCGACTATTATAGTCTTCTCTTCTTCATGCCAACAACTATTTTTACTGTTTTCACATATTTTTTTCCCTCCAAAACCTCCTTTTCTTCGCTCCTATTCCTCTCCACACCAGGTTGTTCCCCAAGAGGATTTCTAAATGACCTTTTGTTATGACCTATTTTTTTAACCTACCGCTATGCTTCGACTCGATCCTCTCTTTCTTCCTTCTTCCAAGTTGCACAACACAACGGGGTGGTAAAACAATGCATTCTTCTGGATCTACTGGACAAAATTTTTTACTTCTACATGGATATATATGTTCCTCATAAGTACTTTTCCATGTTTCAAATAAAAAAAATTACTCACAATACAGATATATCCATGTATAAATAATGACCATCTTTCTGTACTCACACACTGTGATAGGGTGTGATCAAGGGAGCCCTGATATCTGAAACTCACAGCAATCATATTTACGACTCTCCAGGTCAACTATATAGGATGACCCTGAAGTCACTACCTCTATTTCTATTCTGCTATGTGGATGTACTACATAATACCCAATTCTCCGTCTCCTATTTTTAATCTCTTTCATAGCAGCTGGCGTCAAAGGACTTGCTAACTTAGACACTTCCTCCCTACGATTATAAAACCATTGTGTAATTTTTTAGGTGTGTTATTTATCAGTCTTGTTATTGGGAGCTTTTGAGGGCATTTGAATAATGCATTCATACTTTCTTCAAGAACTCCTCTATATGAATGTGTAAGTAAGTATGAATAATGCATTTTTCTCGTCGTGGTAAGTATGAATAATGCATTCATACTTTCTTCAAGAAAAATGCATTATTCAAATAATTTTTTAGGGCATTTTTCTCGTGGTAAGTATTATTCACCTTCTACGAGAAAAATGTGTATTTGTCCATTTTGTAGGTTCAACATTTTGTAGCCATCTATAAGCGTCCCCATATTTCTCTGACATCCTCTATATGATTTGATCATACTCAAAAATTATATTTGCTCTAGATGCATCTCAAAACAATCCTAATGTAGGTCTATCCCTAGTCTCTATAACAATATTGCAAGACAGGAGATAACAACTTAATCTATGATGAGCAGTAGGATAAACTTTACTTATTGAAGATAACATTCCACAATGCTTGTCGGATATTATTGTTATTGTTGATGGATCAACTACAAGAAATGCCTTTACATGATTTATAAACCACTAGCTCCCAAGATGGCCCACACTCAACTTTAGCAATTACAAAGCCAAGTGACATAAAGTTTCCATGATAATCTACTGCTACTATGACCATCAATAAAATACCTAGGTATTTAAAATGGTATTGTATCAATTCCAATTACTTTACAAAAGCATGCACCAAAGGCCTAGAAACAATGTTCAAATTTTTTTTATCGATGTTTATTTTCAATGCAACATATGTTTTTGGGTCTCTATATTTTAGCTCCCATAAAAGCCTAGGGAGGTCACCATAATCCTTTTTGAAATCACCTATCACCTTTTTTTAGAGCTTTTTGATGTGCATTGTATGCTTTCTGATATGATATATCTACTGTAATTTGTCCTCTCATATCTCGCTGAATATTTTTAGGTTTGTACAAATATGCAGTGACAAATTAACTTTCAATCTTAAAAGTTATAAAAGAAGCTGTGCATGTAAGATGATCAACACTTTCTAAGAAAAGACTGCACTGGTGTTTTTCTAAATATTTTGTAATACTCAACTCTATTTTTCCACTTGCAATTATTGCCTATGTGTAGTTTACTCCAACACATATTGCTTTAACCCTTATTTTCTTAGAGTCCTTTATTTTGTAAATGAACCACTTCTTCATAACATACTTAGCAAATACATCTTTAAATTGTTTTGGGGTTGGGAATCTTTACACAAGAATCAAAAGTGTTTTTAGTTACTAATACTGGGGTTGAGTGTTGTGAAAATTATGAAAGTTAAATAATAATACATCTAATTTGAATTAGTGTCCATTACATTATGAAGGGTCAAAAAAAATATATCTTTACTAGTGTTTGAAATTTAAATAATAAGTTGCTTATTTACATATTAAATTTTAAGATTAGCAATACGTTGCAGCACCTATGATTTGTTAGCTGCTACAACGTGTTGTTGGTGTTTACAGATCAATAATATGTTGTAACAACTATAATTCCTTACTTGCTACATCGTGTTGTTGATCTTCAAAGACCAACAATACATTGTAACAACTAAGATTTCGTAGCTGCTACAACTATAAGTTATTAAAGTACAGGATACATATTATATCAAATGGAAGTTCATTCAAGGATCTTCAATTTGATGTATTTTGCATCCCGTTGTTAAATCTTACTCATCAAGTGCATCTTTAAATTATTTTTGGGTTGGGATTTTTTTACAAGAATCAAAAGTGTTTTTAGTTACTAATACTATCGTTGAGAGTTGTGAGGAATATGAAAGTTAATGAATAATATATATAATTCGAATTACTGCCCATTATATTATAAAGAGTCAAAAAATATATATCTACACTGATATTTTAAATTTAAATAATATGTTGCTTATATACATATTAAATTTGAAGATTAGCAATACATTGTAGCAGTTATAATTTGTTAGCCACTACAAGGTGTTGCTGGTCTTTGCATATTAGCAATACGTTGTAGTAGTTATGATTATGTATCTACTACATCGTGTTACTGATCTTCAAAAGACTAGCAACACATTGTAGGAGCTACAATTTTGTAGCTGCTACAACTATAAGTTATAATGTGTTGAGAGGGTCGTAACTTTTGATTTGGTTTGAAGTACAAGACATATAATATATCAAATGGAAGCTCATTCAAAGATCTTTGATTTGATGTATTTTGGGTACCATACTTAAATCTTAGTCAGCAAATGCATTTTTAAATTATTTTTCAGTTGGGAATCTCTACACAAGAATAAAAAAAATTTAAGTTACTAATACCCCCATTGAGTGTAGTGAGGAATATGAAAGTTAAAGTCAGCAACAGAGTTGTTGCTAGTTTTCAAAAAACAACAACACGTTTAAAAATCAACAATATTGAATTGTAGATTTTCGAAAATCAGCAACATTGTGTTGTTAGTTTACGAAAACAGTATACATGTTCGAAAATCATCAACAGTGAATTACTAATTTCCAAAAATTAGCAACATTGTGTTGCTGAAAATCAGCAATATAATGTTGTTGATTTATCGACAATCAGCAACAAAAATTATCAACAATATTGTGTGCTGATTTTGGAAGCAGCAACATTTTGTTGCTGATTTTTCTGATGAAAGGTAAAGAGTAAGATAGACATGTATAAATGAAGATAACGACTACGTTGTTTGGACATTTCCAAAACCACATACGTGATTAGGGAAAATGTATATTCAGCTAAGTTGTTTGGTAAATTGTCAAAACTTTACATTACGTACCTTACCAACATAAAAACTCTCTCCTGTCTAGTTCTTGTGTTTTCAACTTGGTCATTTTTGAGTTCATTACATACCCATCTTCAGCTAATGGAAATGTATTTTCAAGGTCACTATACTGAATCATTATGACAGCCAAATCTATTGAATAGTCCATATCATTCCCTATAAATTCATCCCTGCAAGCATCTCTTTTAATTTCTGTCACCATTCTAATGTCGTATTTTTCCTGTTGAGTCCACGTATCTTCAAACAATTCTTCCAAAAAACTTTGGCCTCTGACATTGTCAATACTTATAGCTTCTTCTCTCAAATTGTATATACAATTCATACTCTCTCCAGTACTCATCATAACACTAACAGAAGTGGAAAATGACATCTTATTACCATTGGTATTTATGTTTGGTGTTACATCTCTAAGTCGGTCTTCATTTTTTGAATCAATCGATTCCATCTTATGTGATACAACTTCATCAGAAAATATATCCCTACATTGATGCAACAGTAAATAACAACCATTTTTATTAAATATGTGAATATTTCTATAACACACTAGCCAAGTGAAGAAAGACAATAGATCATCACATGTTGCCAATTTTCTAGTTACAAATTTCAAATTTTAAAACTTCACATACAAACAACTTTAATCTGATAACCACACTTTTTATGTATTGATTCATGGTATTTTGAATTGAACTCTCAAAAGTATAAGAGAAGACATCTAGATGCATAGTATTAAGACCACAAGATAATTGTCTATTTACTAAACCACATTGCCTAGATTTCATATAATGCAAATCTACGTCCATTCGGGGCGGTGCGGTGGTTGAGGCATGAAGTGTTGCCACATTAGGTCATGGGGTCGAAACTCGACGTATTTGAGCATATCTTCCCTCGTGCCTTAGCCACTACACCAATAGTTAATAGTCACCCATGATTTGTCTCCTTCGTGTTGACCCAAGGACGGATTAGTGAGGGCGCTGGAGGCAAGCGAATCGCCTTTATACTACATATAATACAAATCTACACATCATATTAATTGATTTGCACATTAGTAGAATAACACTTACATGTTCTCTACAAGATTGATCAGAGAATAAAACTTCATCTACATTACGATATCACTGTTATTGGTCTTTCTACAATAACAAAACAATTATTAGACGAATATAAAGAACATATTTCTCAACCTACAAAAATGGTAAGGGAAATTTGAGAAGTTATCGTCGCCTAACCAAGTTTACAACATCTTTGGAAGGCAAGTTCAAAGTGTTTTTCAAATACTTGAATTTTTTTTACCTCGCGTTACACTTGCTTATACCTCTCTTCAACCGTTCTCAAGTCCAATAATAGACAACTAGTAAAGTCATTAGCTGGAGCTAGGTTTTGTCGCTTTCAACTTCAAGGTTATAAGGGAACCATGTGGTTGGGAGTAGCTACCTCATGAAGACCGTCAGAGCTATACACTGCATTGTTCACTAGAGAAGAACCTGCACCGGAGCTATATTTGTTAGGTTTTCTCCGATCAACTTTTCTTTACTTACCAAGTTCCCAGAATGCTATTGGATACTAAACTGCAAGAATAAGAATTTTTACCTATGCTACATTCCACCTATCACAAGAACCTACACTGTTCACCGAAAAATATGTTGGGATTTCCAAGCCGCAAAAATCACTTTTACGTTACGGAAACCTCGGAAACCCCCGCTACCGGATCGGTGCGAAAAATTATAAAAATATTCTTGTACGTGTAAAACCCTAGATCTACTTTAGATCTACATGAAGAAGGATCTTTTACCTTCGACGCGTGCCCTTCGCGTATCCCGCTCGTCCAAGTCGATGCCGGATCTCCAAGAGTGTAAGGCTAACACTCCTCTAAGCGTATCCACACGGACAATAGGTGGAGAAAGAACCCCTAAGGTGTGCTAGCACCTTCTTGGTGTTCTTGACAATGGAGGAGAGGGAGAGAGGAAGAAG
>JBAMIE010000036.1:2510524-2524557 GCA_037177295.1 Kaempferia parviflora | reverse complement strand
TTCCGGTACTCCAAAAATTCCCTAAAAATACTCTAAAAATCCAGAAAAATCATACGATCTTTATGAAGTTATTTCTGGAAATTTTGGGGCGTTACAGTCTGATTCCCGGTGTGGATGATCCGAGATGTCTGATTCCCGGCGTGAGCGATCCGGATGTCCGATTCCGGAATGTAAGTAAGGTAAGTCACTAGAGGAGAGTGAATGTGAGGATGCGTTCCTGTTCGAAGAAACACATAAGCGTCGGGCCAGCTTAGACCCATTTTGGGATCCTAAACTGAGTCCTTTTTGACTAAGTTTTGGTGCTGGAGGGACAAAACTTAATTACTACTCTTGTTTAATTATGCTAACTCTGTTTTGCAGGTTATTCTAACTTGTTTACTTGCAGAAAGCCAAAAGCCAGAAAACCTGGCTCTAGGCGCCCGGAGGGTCCGGGCGGCCGGGATGTTTCGGATCGTGGATAAACTCTAGGGATAGAGTTTCGACGTGGACCAGCCATGTGGGGGCGCCCGGAAAGGCCTATAAAAGGAGTTTTCGGAAGAAGCTTCAAAACATCAATCCGAACAAGTTTTGCTCCTGCACTCTGCTCCGAAAATGACTCTACGACGCTCGAAAGCTCTTCCGACGACCGAGAACGCGATCTTCGATTAATATAGTCGTCGGTAACTTTAATTTCAATTTTACAATATTGTACTTAGTTTGTAATACTTTCGAAAATATAGAATTGCCCAACGAAAGCACTAAGGTGCGGGCCTTCGAGTAGGAGTCGAAGTTGGCTCCGAACGAAGTAAATCAATTGTGTCATTTTAATTTTCCGCTGTGCTTATTCTGTTGTTTTTATGAACGATCGATATTCACCTCCCTCTATCGTATTCATCGATTCAACAGTGTCTAAGTATCCAGGAGCTTAGGAACACAAGAAATTGAGCGGAAGACGCGACGGACGAGAAGGACAGCATGGGAAAAGAGTCGACGGGCTCGGTGCGTCCGAGGGATGAGAAGTCCTGGAAGAGTATACCGACAGACGAGAAGGGCGCACGTGGCAGTCCGAGGGACGAGAAGCCGGGAAGGAAGTCTGCTCGAGGAAGGACACAAAATGAGCTCGGTTGGGCCCTATTCCGGGTATCCAAGATTACCCAAGCGACCGAAAGCAACCAGAAGCAAACAGAGCCGAAAGGAGTAAAAAGCAGCTGAGTAATGCTGTTGGAAGGCGTCTTCAGGCATGATGAAGGCGCCTTCAAACAACTGAAGGCCATCGCGCCTGTGGGAAGGCGCCTTCAGCTGATCAACGACCGTTTGAATTAGAGATAACTTTTTATCTTATGAGATAAAACTTTATCACTCTGAAGGCGCCTTGGGCAACCCTGGAGGCTCCTTCAGCCTTCGGGATAAGTTTTCCAAGGCCTATAAAAAGACCCCTGGAGCTAGGAATCAAACAAGAACTTGTACACAACTTCTATACTGTTTTCATAGCTAAGTTTTGATCATTCAAAGTCTATAAGAGACCTCTCGCCCAACAAGAAGGAGATATTCTTTAGTGAGCTTTTCAACCACCTTGAATTAACAACCACCTAGGTTGTAACCAAGTAAAACATCGAGCCTCTTCTTTTTCTATTTATGTTTGTTATAGCTGTTGTATTAGACTAACGTTGAATCCCTGCTTAAGATAGCTCGAGAGATTTAATTTTGATTTGTAGGCTATTCACCCCCCCCCCCCTCCTCTAGCCGGCCGCAAGGGACCTACAGGTCCAACCGCGACCTACTAGGACTTCCTTGCCTAGTAGTAACTAGGACTTGACTAGTGTTTGGTCCTCTTGATCCGGACATGGGAACCCCACTTCCTTTGTTCGAGGTCAATATTTTACTCACATGGCTTGATTAGACCATAGCTCTTGTGCACAATCGGCGGTTAGACCTTTAGGTCGGGCTCTAATACTAATTGTTAGGTCCAAAAGAATCGGACTCTAATACTAATTGTTAGGTCCAAAAGAATTTAAATATTTCTACAATGGCATGTCCACTTTGGGCTTAAGCCTTCATGACTTTGCTCTTGGACTCTACCTAAAAGGCCTCATACCAATGGAGATATCTTTCTCTTATAATAAACCCGTGATCTTTCCTATGTGTTTTCAATATGGGACTATGTTTGCTACTTTACAACCCTAAGACTCATCTTCTGCAATTAAAGGTTGAGGGTGTTGCCCCTCCCTTTGGGCAACAAACATCTCATGAACACTTGTCTCCCACTATCTTGTAAACAACCTCCCAATTTGACACATAAAAACAAGAAAATTCATTTCTGAAATTAGGAAATCAGTGATCAAGTTTCAGAAATTCAGCAATTCAAACAAGGTAATCAGATTCTAAAAATTACCAGGATTTAAACTTTGACAGGCTAGATAGGTTGTAACACTGAATGACAATGAAAGAAATCAGCCCAATTTGGCATTATTACTATCCAATAATCAGTTAAGAAGGCTTGGCACAAATAGTTCAGCTTTTATACAAAGACTGGATTTTGAAATGAAACTTAATTCTGGATTCTGATTTCCTAATTTCAGTTTCAGAAATCGGAATTCAAAGAATTTTCAGCTTAAGTCATACAAAGTTAAGCTTAGGAGAAAATATCATTTAGCACCGAAATGATTAGAACTTGAATTTAAAGCAATGCTAATTAGAAATAGCAGAAGAATTAGGCACCAAATTCAAAAATCAGGTCAGTTCCATCACTTCGCTCCCAGAAATTTGAAGGTTAGAATCTTAACCAGATTTCAAAGGATACAATACTAATTGACAATAGGAGGGGTTGGTTCTCTTGAGGTTGTCATTTGGATAGAATTACAATAAGGCTCAGTACAAAATTGATTTAAATTTCTATCACAGCTCAAACTTTGCAGCGATAACATATTTGAGCTACTTGGATTAAGTTTCAGAATTTGAAACCTGAAGTGTATTTGAGTTAAGTATTGAAGAGTTTAACTTAACTAAAACTCTCAATAAGCACTGAAATAACAAGGAGTTAAATTCAAGATGCACTGATCAAGGATAGCAGGTGGATTTGGCACTAAACAGGTTCTTGTTTAATTCTGGTCATGCCAGACTTCTTCACTAACATTTCTCTTATGTCATCTACATCAAGGCGTAGCCGAGCTAGCAACTATGTGGCAGATTTACAACATGGAGCAAGGGTTGCCAGTGAAAAATGCCCTTCCACATGGGGGTATGCTCGGTGTTGGAAAAATATGAATGAAAAATGGTGGAATAAATGAAGGAGACTTCATTGTGCATGGGACTTTAGTCCTACATTAGAAGTTTTAAAGTTTGATGATTCGTTTATATTATTTCACATGAATATAGTGAACAAAATACATGAGGAGAGACTCTCTCTCATGTATGAGTGTGCATGGGGAGTGTAGATCTAGGGCTCCGATTGCACTGAACCAGTTGACTCGTATATGAGCACGACCTGCACACATCGAATATTGGATCGGTCAGGAAAAAATTTGCCCAAATGAATGAACCAACATTTTACCATTTGTATTTTTGCTCTAAATATAACTGATGCACTAATAAAATTAACGCACTAATGTTTTGCCCGTTTCTTTAGTGGTGCTCCCTTATAAAAGAGAGCATGGGACTTGAACAAAATGAATAAGGGAAAAAGGAAAACTCCATCCACCTTACCCCCTCTCTCTTCATCTCTGTCGTGCATCTCCGTCTCAGCAAAATACCCGTGATAGTAGTCGGGTACCTTTTAGTTCGCTATGACCACCAGTGCTTAGTGTGCATCACAGTTAACCGTTGTATCCTGGGAAACAAACGACTCGAGAAAACCTCGAAGCACAGTTGGAGGTGGGACGAATTTGTTTCAAGAAAACTGCGTCGATCGCAGGCCTCAGAATTATCAGCCGCTATGTGACAACTGCTCGTGTGTTGTACCACAAATATATCAAATTACAATAAAATACCGAATATATCTACACTAAGATAGTATAGGGATAACTCGAGTCGTCTTCCAACGAATGTAACGAAGGATGATAGTACTTAGGATTGATTATGCTTTTGGGTTTTCTATATGAAAATGTGATTTTGGGTTGAACGTTAAGTCGAGTAAACGAAAGACAATGCACGATATGAAATCTAATACAAATAAATGAAAGATAATGCGAGTAAAGAAAACCTAGTCTAACCTAAACTAAGATGATAAGAAAATAAAGTAACAATAAGTAAGTAAAGCAATTAATGAAACTAAGCATGGAACGAAATCTAAAGCATTAAAGAAACTTAATCTAACTTAACCTAATTGCATTCAAATAAAGAACAAACGTCATGGAAACATAAAACTCTAACTAACAAAGCATTACAAGAAGTAGACTAAAAAAATTACATTAATAAAAAGCTATCTAATGGAAGAGACAATTCATCAAACACATCATATGCATGAACCAATTCAACTGTAATGAGTGTAAATTGAAACATAGAAGATCAAATTGATATAAGCACTTATCATTAACATCTAATAGACATCAAAACATGAAAAACACATCAACACATAAGAACATAACGAAGGTAGTGGACAGCGGTGGAGTTTGTCGTCGGTGCTCGCTTAAACAGGGACAATGGACGAATCTTCTACCGAAGAACTCTTCGATAGAAGTTGGATGCTCTATGAAGGTCTCGGAACGCTGTCGCCTTTGGGGAGAATGGATTGCCGGAAAGCTTAAGGAATTCCTTGCTCCGGTAACCACAGGAGACAAGAATCTTGGAAAATCACCGGGAATGGAGGAAACACCAGAGAAATGCCTCCGGCGAGGTGAGATGGTCGGAGTTCTTGCTGCCGCTTGCACTGCCGCCAACTGCCCTTGGAGATGATCGGGAAAGGAAAAGAAAGAGGAAGAGATGACCGGCCGGTAGCTAGGATGAGCCGCCGGCCGGAGGTGAGGGGGGAAGAAGAGGTGGGTTCGTCGGGGAAGAAGCTATCGCGCGATGTGCTTCTGTGCGATTCTGGTTCTTTTGTCCGCGTGAATAGAAGAGGAGAGGAGGAATGAGGGGTTTGATCCCATCCATCCAATGCAATGAAGAGTTGATCTCAGCCCTTGAATTTAAGTGATGAAGATCTGAATTTGAACCATTCATTCCTATGATGAAGATCTGACCATTCAACTTAAGTGATGAAGATCTAACCGTTCATTGAAGAGGATGATAAAGCTTTCTTAATGAATCCAGGTTTTGGATCCGGATTTGAACTTTGCTTGAATCCAATTAGGCTTGAAATGAATTGGGCTCAGATTTGGGCTTCTAAAATTGGGCTTTGGATGAGGCTTTGAAATAAGGCTTAGGTTTCTCCAATTGGGCTCCTTCTTCTCTTCTAAATCTTTGATGATTGAATCAAACCATCACTTGTACCAAATCGAACCGGTATTCTTTTGCTCATCTTATCATCTCCCTTAATTCCTGCAAAATAAAATATAATCAAATAATAACCATAATATCCATAAAATGACTAGGAATTGAAATGGTGACCACAAAATATCCAAATTCATGTAATACACTAAATGCATATGATTGGATACGTAAAAGGAAAGAAACACTGATAAATCACACTAAAATACCTTGTCTAAATGATGGTTATCAAATCCCTCATACTTATTCTTGCTCATCTTGAGTAAGTGAATAAAATAAGAAAGCAACTAAAGATGCATTCTCATACAATTCTCAATCATAATTAGAAAATAGTAAAAGGAAATTACTTAGGATTATCAAATTCCAAAGACTCAAGCATTCATGAATCCAATTCTTACAATGATTAACAAACATAATAATTTCAATCCATAGTGAATAAATTGAGAATGATAACAAAATAAATCTCACAAGGTAAGTGATGGTGGCTCTCCTCTCATGATTATGCAACAGTAGAGATCACTCAAGCTACTTATGATTTATGCACTACCATATGCTTATTTTTCTTCTAATCTTCACCACTATCATATACATAAAAATACACAATAAAATAATGAAGACTTATTTAAAATATAAGAGCAACATGGATAAAAGCAAATGATACTGTGTAAGAAAAGAAATGAGTAAGATAAATCAAATGGTGGGAGACATGAAAATAGTGGAATGTTACATAGATGAGTACAAAGAAAGCAATGCCCAAAAAGTATCTCATTCCACTTTCAAATAGCTCTTCACAACTCAATAAATGTGTAATGACCTCTACTATAGCTTTCCACAATAAAATTCCCTCATGATATACAATCAAAACTAAATAGTACTACAATAAAGATCATCACTCATAAAATTCTATCAACAATTAATATAAATATGTAACAACTTCTATCATAGCTTTTCAATAAAAATCTACTCATGGTATACAACAATATTTCAATATCGCTATAATAAAAATTATCACTCCCTAAAATTCTATCACAAAAGAGTAGAAAATGACACAACATGTCAAAACTTTTCTTTCTTTTTCTTTTTTTCTTTTTTTGTTCTTTTCATTTTTTTTTCTTCTCTTTTTGTTTCCTTTGCACGTTTTTTTTTTCTTTTGCTTTTTTTTCCTTTTTCTTTTGCAATGCTCAGTTCACGGTTTTTTTTTTCTTCTTGATTTTTTTTTTCTTTTCAACATGTTATGAATTCCTATACACCATCAATAATATCTCAAATAAAAAGATAAATAGCAAGACTTACCTATGGTGATCAAGTATGATTCACCTATATTTTCCTTAAATTCTACTAAGTTATTCCTCTCCCCCACACTTAAACTTTTATCCGTCCAGGATAAAATACTCATCATATAACATCTAATAATATCCACATCCCAACATCCCTACGGGAGGGACTGATGGCTAGTGCATGAGGTGTTGCCACCAATAAGGTCTGAGGGTCAAATCCTGGCGAAGCCAGGTGCCTACCCTCCTTATATACTAGTCACTGTATGGGCTAGAAGCCCCCATGATTTACTTCCTTCGTGTTGGCCCTGGGACGGGTTGGCAGAGGCGCTGGGGCCGAGCGATTCTCCTTTTGCCACCAATAAAGAGGCGCTGGGGACAAATGCATCACACATAAATGGGAATAATATGCTCAAAAATATCCTCACTAGGTATATAAAAAATTATCATCTCAATCTATCAACATGAAATCCATTACCAAGTTGTAACCACATGCAATCTAAGAATCCAATCATGACAATAAATCTCCAAACTTGACAATCAAATTCAACTCACTTTCACAATTTAAGATGATAAAAAGAATGCATAGAGAATTTATTATAAAAACCAACAAGACAAAATAAAAATGAACTACCAAGCAAAAACAAACAAAGCAAAGAAATATATACAAGCAAAGAGAAAAAGTGAACGTGAGATGGAACAAACTCTCCTGAATTTTTGGTGGTCAGAATCGATTCAGTTCCACTCACCAAGCTGGAAGTGGAATAATGAGGACTGCTCCTTTCACCATCAACTCCTCAAAAATGCTCTCCGAAGGTCGAAGACGGTTCAGTTGAAGTGTCCACTCCAGAAGCATGATTATTGTAAAAATTATTAGGGCTTCTTCCAAGTGTAGAATGCATCCTTACATGATTGACTTCAAATAAAATATCTAAAGAAATCCTGAGTACCAACAAACAAAGAATGAATTTTCTGCACGCATGTAGGGTAAGATAGACTAGAAATAACATCAGAGTAAACAGAGCATGAATCACAAGACAAGTCACATCCAATAAATTCAAGAATAATTACCTCCATAGATTTATCTAAAGATTTAGAAAAGATATCTACCTTACCATCCTGAAAAGTACCTGGAGTGTCAAAAACATTAAATGTGGCATCATTTTGCTCAAGTAAAGGCTCTGGCTCTGACTCTAGCACAAATAGACGTGCACTCAAAGGAAGTGATTCATGGGTCTTCCCTACACTTCCATCATCATCCATTACAATAATAGACTCAACTGGCTCAGGTAAACGAGGTGATCCTTAGGGTATTGCTTCAACTACGTAATCCCCTACACTTTCATCTTCTTTTCTTGACTCAGGTGATTCTAGGGGTAATGCCTCCACTGTGCAATCCCCTACACTTTTGTCGTCATCAACTACACCTACAACATCAAGAGTATCTGGAACAATAATCTCATCAACAACCAAATTATCAGTATCAACTACAACATCATGATATAAAAAACTAGAAGAATCCTGTAGAGTAGCGGAAGTAGGGTCAAGAATATCACACACTCTATAGTCCATCTCTTTAGAAATTAATGTAGTAAATTGATTTGATTGCAATTGTAACTGTGTTGATGAATGTGTTCTTTGCTGGAATGGAATCTCTTGATGTTGCCTAAATTGTTACAACTGCTCCTCATGATCCTGCTGAGGCTGATGGTGCTGAAGATTAGGCTGGTAATACTGGGGTCAATAAGATATTCCTTGTTGTGTATTCCCATCCCCGAATCCTGAAAATGAGGTATACCTATCCTGCTGATGAAGCTGATAATACTGAGGATCAGGGTGGTGATTCTGGGTCCTGGTTGGGAATACACTGGCAAAGGAATGAACATCTTCGGCAATCATCGTTCTAGTCCCATACTGCTGATAATTTGTAGCCATAATCTTAATAAGTTCTTTGGCCTGAGCAGATGTCTTGTTAACTAGAGCACCTCCATTAGCTGCATCAACCATACTTCTGTCAATAGGACTCAACCCCTCATAGAAGTATATAATGAGTAGATGATCACTAAAATAGTGTTGAGGGCAACTAGCAACAAGTCTCTTAAATCTCTCCCAATATTCTTGAAATGGTGCTCCTGTGAATTGTTGAACACCGCAAATACTCTTTCGGATAGCAATGATCCTAGAAGCAGGAAAGAACCTCACCAGAAATGATTTCTTCATCTCGAACCAACTGGTAATAGAATTAGGAGGGAGACAGTATAACCAATCTTTTGCTGAATCCGCCAGTGAGAATGGAAATAATCTAAGTCTGATATCTTCATCTGATATACCATGTGGTTTTAATGCTGAGCACACCATATCCAATTCTTGTAAATGTCTATTGGGATTCTCACCAGAAAGTTCATGAAATTACTTTGGTAAAAGATGTACAATTCTCCATAACTCGAAGTCTGCCTCCAAATTAGAATACGTGATGCAAAAGGACTCATCTGATAGATCTGTTGCCCAATGCTCTCTAAGAGTCTTTTCAGTGCTATCTTTGATGTTTCTTATCAAATAAGATATTCCGGTCTTACCAGAAACAATGACAACAAAATAACAAGACACAGGAAGTAATCATAACAAAATACATAGATACAATAGAATTAAGCCCTAAATAATTTTTGGATTTTTGTAAAAGAACAAAAAACAATCCTAAGTTATCAAACACCGTACATTCCCTGGCAACGGTGCCAAAATTTGATAACCACTTGTGTGCGTACCATGGACATATCAAATTACAATAAAATACCAAATATCTTTACACTGAGATAGTATAGGGATAACTCGAGTCATCTTCCAACGAATGTAACGAAGGATGATAGTACTTAGGATTAATTATTGCTTTTGGGTTTTCTATATAAAAATGGAGTTTTGGCTTGAACGCTAAGTCGAGTAAATGAAAGACAATGCACGATATGAAATCTAATATTAATAAATAAAAGACAATGCGAGTAAAGAAAACCTAGTTTAACCTAAACTAAGATGACAATAAAATAAAGCAACAATAAGTAAGTAAAGTAATTAATGAAACTAAGCATGGAACGAAATCTAAAGCATTAAAAAAACCTAATCTAACTTAACCTAATTGCATTAAATGAAGAACAAACATCATGGAAACATAAAACTCTAACTAACAAAGCATTCCAAGAAGTAGACTAAAGAAATTGCATATAAAAAGCTATATAATGGAAGAGACAATTCATCAAACACATTGTATGCATAAACCAATTCAACCGTAATGAGTGCAAATTGAAATATAGAAGATCAAATTGATACAAGCACTTATCATTAATATCTAATAGACATCAAAACATGAAAAACACATCAACACATAAGAAATCGAACATAACCAAGGTAGTGGACAGTGGTGGAGTTTGTCGTTGGTGCTCGCTTAAAGAGGGACAATGGACGAATCTTCTACTGAAGAACTCTTCGATAAAAGTTGGATGCTCTACGAAGGTCTCGGAATGCCGTCGACTTTGGAGAGAGTGGACTTCCGGAAAGCTTATGGAATTCCTTCCTCCGGTAACCACAGGAGACAAGAATCTCGGAAGATCGACGGGAATGGAGCAAACACTGGAGAAACGCGTCCGGCGAGGTGAGATGATCGGAGTTCTTGCTGCCGCTTGCACTGCCGCCAACTGCCCTTGGAGATGATTGGGAAAGGAAGAGGAAGAGATGACCTGCCGGCAGCTAGGATGAGTCGCCGGCCAGAGGTGAGGGAGGAAGAAGAGGTGCGTGCGTCGGGGAAGAAGCTATCGCGCGATGTGCTTCTGTCCGATTCTGGTTCTTTTGTCCACGTGAATAGAAGAGGAGAGGAGAAATGAGGGGTTTGATCCTATCCATCCAATGCAATGAAGAGTTGATCTCAACCCTTGAATTTAAGTGATGAAGATCTGTATTTGTATCATTCATTCCTATGATGAAGATCTGGCCATTCAACTTAAGTGATGAAGATCTAACCGTCCGTTGAAGAGGATGATGAAAGCTTTCTTAATGGATCCAGGTTTTGGATCCGGATTTGAACTTTGCTTGAATCCAATTAGGCTTGAAATGAATTGGGCTCATATTTGGACTTCTAAAATTGGGCTTTGGATGAGGCTTTGAAATGAGGCTTAGGCTTCTCCAATTGGACTCCTTCTTCTCCTCTAAATCTTTGATGATTGAATCAAACCATCACTTGTACCAAATCGAACCGGTATTCTTTTTCTCATCTTGTCATCTCCTTTAATTTCTATAAAATAAAATATAATCAAATAATAACCATAATATTCATAAAATGACTAGGAATTGAAATAGAGACCATAATATCCATAAAATGACTAGGAATTGAAATAGAGACCACAAAATATCCAAATTCATGTAATACACTAAATGCATATGATTGAATACATAAAAGGAAAAAAAAAACACCGATAAATCACACTAAAATACCTTGTTCAAATGATGGTTATCACTCTGCACTCAGCCGGTAAAAACCACTCCACTGGTAGCCTGAGATTATCTACTTAGAACATTTCGACAGATAAGTTGAATTTAATTTGGTGTAATTTCATTTCAGCTAATTCCTCTGATAGATTATCCAAAAATCTTGAAACAGAGTCAGTTATGTTGAGATGGTCACAGAACAAAATGTTGAGGTGCAACAAACTCAACACATGAAGGATCCCTCCACCCCGATTAGAAATATTCCAATCAATCATGGGGGTTGAACGTCAAGAGGTGGCAGCAGAAGATGCTCTTCTACCTGACCATGCTCAATCTTTCTCGGTTCTTGAGCGAGGACCCTCCAAAGCATGCTAAGGATTCTACTGATGCTCAGACCATTAGTGCGGTGGTGGCATGGACTCATTTTGAGTACCTATGCCGAAACTACATCCTCAACAGCCTTGCCTACTTGCTATATATGCAATGTGTATAGCATGAAGAGAACGACTAAGGAGCTGTGAGAGTCATTGGACAAGAAGTACAAGACGGAGAATGTAGGGGCTAAGAATGTGGGCCAATTCTTGGACTATAAAACGGTTGACTCCAAGACAGTGATCAGCCAAGTCCAGGAGCTTCAGGTGATCTTTCATGAGATTCACTCAGAAGGTATGGTTCTGAATGAAATCTTCCAGGTGACAGCAATCATTGAGAAGTTGCCTCCCGGCTGGAAGGACTTTAAGAACTATTTGAAGCACAAGAGGAAGGATATGAACGTGGAGGAACTCATTGTTATACTTCATATCGAAGAAGACAACAAGAGTTTAGAGAGAAAGTTGTTCTCTCAGGCTAATGTGAAAACCAACGTGGTCGAGCATGGTCAAAACTCGAAATGAAATAATCCTAAAGCTTCTAAGATGGGACCCAGAGGAGGCATAAGTAAGAAGAAATTCTTTGAGAAATGCTTCAACTATGACTGAGTCGGTCACAAGTCTTCAGAGTGCAGAAAATCAAAGAAGAAGTAAGAGGCCAACTTGAACGAGGGACCAGAAATAGACGACCTCTACATCATGGTTTCTGATCTAAACTTGGTGGGTTCAAACCCGTGACACTGGTGGATCGATTCTAGAGCCACCAAACATATTTGTTGAGGATCTTAGGGTCAGCTAGAAGGGGGGTTGAATAGCGATCACCCCAATTTGTTAATCTTCCTACAATGGTTAGAGCACGTGGAATGCTAAAACAATACACAAAGAAAGAAGACAAACCTACACGCGCGTTCATGTAACGTGGTTCAGAGATAGCTTACTCCTACTCCATGACTGTCCGTAAGGTGGATGATCCCTATCCATTGGTGGATTAATCCTTGAAAAACTTCTGGCTATCTTAAGTTTCCTTGTGGGTGGAGAAACCTCACCACAACTCTCACTAATAACACTTGGATCACAAAGAATGCTTTAAGCACTTAGAGATTACTAATTAGAGTTGACCACCACTAATTTCGTCAACAAAGTTAGCCACCCCAAGCTCCGTTATATAGATCTTGGGAAAATCAACAGGCTGATTTTACCATAACAAGTCGACTAGTTCTTGCACGAGTTGACTAGCGGTTGGCCAACGGTTCTCCAACGGATCTTTACCAGTCGACTGGCACCAACACCAGTTGGGCATAGAAATATTTTGTGCCCTACCCAAGTCGACTGCTACAGTTCTCAATCGATTGGTAAACTCTAAACATAAGGTTTCCCTTCCCGAGTATATTTCTTTGGCACTCGGACCCTCACGACTCACTTGACACTTCCTTGCAGCCTTGACCTCTTGCCTTCAAGTGTCACACCCCGAGAGTAAGGTTGTCCGACAAAAATCGGACAGCACCTCCCCTGTAACAGTGACAATATGAAGCATCAATACAGAGCCCTCAAGGTTACTGATGTGTGTAGATTGTACCAATTATGCTGCATCATTATTGCACATCACTTTACTTTTCTTGCATATGATTTACGTATATCTCATTCTCTCTCATGTATTTTCAGCATTATTACTTCCTTTTGTTCGGAGATCTACTTTCGGTTGTTTTGTGTTGCAGGACACATGTTTTGGAGCATATTTACATCTTTTACGCACATTTACGGACGATACGAAGAAGCTCCAGGACAATCGTGAGTTGGAAATGGTAGCACAAGGATTTTTCCACATATGCATGACCGTGTGACCCTCACACGGCCGTGTGACTTATCACCCAACCGTGTGCCATGAACAGAAGGTGGCCCTGAACAACTGTGTGACACTCACACGGTCGTATGACATTTGGAGTAGAGTATAGCCTCCCACACGGCCATGTGACATGTCACATGGTCGTGTGACATCTTCACAGAGAGTGGCCCTGAACGGCCGTGTAACCAACTTCCCAAGCCAGCCCCTGAACGTCGGTGTGCCTTCACATGGCCTTGTGAACTTCAACCCGAGACCAACCCTGCACGGTCGTGTGGATCTACACGGCCATGTGGGAGGCCGTGTGGTGAGCTCTATATAAAGGGTACCCTTTCCCTTTCAAAGGGGAGGAGGTTTTGACCGTTTGGGTCATCCACCAAGGCTTTCTTGAGGCTTTCAGACCGGATTTCGACGTCTTCCTCTATAACACCCGGTTGACTCAACTGTATACATTTGATTTCTCTACTATTATTTTATTGTCTTATCTATTACCCGCTGCACGACCCACACTTACCACCGTATCATATTATTTCTATTTTTTAGGTATCATGTAGATGCAGTTGAGTCGCTTAGTGTGCCCTGATAAGGCGCTCGCGTGTCGTAACACGAGCGTATCAAATATAAATATAAGTATCGAACATCTCTACACTAACGTAGCATAGGGATAACTCGAGTCGTCTC
>JBAMIE010000036.1:2498582-2510424 GCA_037177295.1 Kaempferia parviflora | reverse complement strand
TACAAGCCCTCGGCTTGTCTCCATGCCATCCTTCACTCGCCCTTGAAGTCTGCTTCCTCGGCTCCACTCCGGTGCTTTCATGTCCAACTCATTGACGGAGCCCGGGATGAGATTCTTTAGTGATCTAGCATCCCTGCACAGCTTAGGCAACCATATCAAGTATATATGAAACATAACTTAAACATTTGACACACACATCAAAACAAGATTGCATCCAACAAGTTTTACATTCAAAAAGTGTGAAAAAGTCACAAGCGTTATTCACCCCCTCTAGAGCTTTCGATCCTACAATGTCTAACTACAAGGACCAGAGCTCTATTTATAGCCCACAAGTTGAAATAGTCATTTTAATGGTGTGGCCCTTCCTAAGATCCTGGACCCGATCCAGGATCCCTCAACGTGGTTGCTTCAATCCACTCTGTAACGGCTTTATGGTAATGTTTTATCCTTGCCCAGGAGCCTAGACTAGTCCAAGCACCTGGAGCATTGCTGATGTGGCCCAAAACCTACCCATGTTGCAACAGCTCGGCGTCTTCCTCCCTATCCTTCTCGCTATCTATGTCTTCCGCTCGACTTCTTATGTTCCTGAGTTCTTACATACTTAAACACAAGAATCAAATACAATAGGACCTAACTTAACTTGGTTGACTACATTAAAACTATGTCAGGGTACTTATAATCTCCCATTTTTAATGTATATCAACCCAAATTAAGTTAGGGATTAAAAAGAAACATGAAAAAAAAGGAAATGCAATTCACTACAATGAGTTTGCAATTAAAATAAAAATTATTTAAAATTTTTATACCTCCCCTTAAACTTAATCATATTTCTCCCCTTTGATCACATAAAAAAAATAGGGTAAATACATAAAAAAAAATAGAAAAAAGTTAAGGAAAATTGTCAAGGGTTTTGAATAGTCTTTTAGAAGCTCGTCTTATTATGAAAATTAATTCAAAAAATTGTAATTTTTTTATAATTAATTCTTTATTTTTATAAAATAATTTGAAAATTAATTTTAAGTTGCGAAAAATCCTCATAATTTTTGTCTAGGTTAAATATATATAATTCAAATCAGGAGAAAATTTTTCATAAAACGCACAGAGTCATTTTACTCGTAATAAATCTTTTTATGCAGATAAATTAATTTTTGAAAATTAATTTTTAAAAATAGTGTTCACGGTCTAATTTTTTTTTATTTATCTGAGGACTTAATATTCAATGGTAAATTCCTGAAAAATCAGTTTCTCAAAATTAATCACTTAAAGAATTTTAAAATTTAAATTATATTTTTTGATAATAAATTTATAAAATATTATTTAATCATAATTTTTTTTTTATAATTTTAAGTCTAACGGAAAACTTAACTCCTGATGAGAAAAAATTATGTTTTTGAAAATAAATATAATAAACATTTTTAATTGATAAAATTTATATTTTAAAGGAAGAATTTTTAAAATTTGTACAAAGCTAAGTGTTCCGGAGAGAAGCGGCTTGGACGGTTGGAGACAACGAGACAGCTGACAAAGATGCTGATCGGGAGGAAGATGGGTCCTGCAAGATTAACACGAGTGTTAAAGGACATACTGGAAAGGGTTCCGGCGGATGTTACTCCGACACTCAAATTAGAAAGAAAGGAAAAGAATTAGGGTTTGCACAATTTAGAGGGGCAGGTCCAGAGAAGAAGAGGACCCCCTTCACTCATCGTTCAAGGTGTCTTATATATTATCTTCTTTCATGGCGTCGTGAGTTTTTAGGGATTGCAACCGTTCCTGCATTCACGAAAAATCTTACCTTTTCTCCCCTTATTCTCGGAATTATCAATCAATTATTCCAATTTAGGCGAAGTCCTCCCCTCAAGACTAGACACAGTCCTAATTAAACAGGATAATTTTCCATAAATGCTAGACGAGTTTTCATTAAATATTGTGAGAGATATTAATAGTATCCCACCGAAATCCCCGGAGAAGTTAGGTGATTTTTACCTAAAACAACCCCTTAGAGTCTTTCCTTAAAAAAGATTCCCAATATATATATGTATATATCCGAGATGGACCCCAGGTACTATGTACCCGAGATGGATCTCGAGTACTATTCTCCCGAGGTGGACCTCGGGCACTATTCTCCTGAGCTAAACCACGAGGACTATGTACCCGAGGTGGATTTCGGGTACTATTCTCCTGAGGTGGACCCCAGACACTATTCTCCCGAGCTAGACCTCAGGTATTTTTCACCCTCGATATTCTTTAGGAGACTTTGACCGATGTCAGCTCTCCCCATCCGAACTGACAATCATATCATTTTCTATATTATTCGCCTTCATCATTACCCGTATCACTAAGAAAATTGTAAAAACTTTCTGTTCGTTGGTAAAATCATCACATATCACAGTGAAAAATTTCAATACAAAATATGAACAATAGCATTGTGAAACAATTAAATCTTGCTATCAATTATTAAAACTAAATTATTTTTTAAGAATGCATAAAAATTAATTTAATTTAAACTAAGCATGATTTAGGAGCCCAAAATAAGTTCCTAACTATCGGATTTATCAAAAAAAAAATTATGGGATATATTTTTTTATCTACTTTTTCAATTTAGCCCCTATGGTTCCTAATATACTAATTATGTCCACTATTATTTCTAAATTTGGAATAGTAGAAATTGAACTAATTTTAGAATTTTTTTTAGGCATTTTATTTGTTCTTTTTACTTTTCATTTTAGTTTTTTAATTTATCAAATTCTTCTAGTCGACATGATTTAGGTAAAATAATTTCAATTTCAAATTATCCTTTTTAAATTTAATATTCTTAGTTTTATGTTTACATAATGATCTAGACATTAATGTTATACTAGAATATACCTGATCAGAAGGTAGAAGACATACCTCACTTGCCATGTCGGTCTCAAAGTTTGACTCGCCCCCTTCATTGTTAATTACTTTGCTCTAATGTAGGTCCCCCTTCATCAATGCTCTCATCTTGGTGACATGTTATTAGTGCTAGTCCGGCGTACTCTTCTTTTTAGACTCATATGATGATGTTTCATTCCATGTAACTTTCATATTCTTGTGCTTTGATTTGCTTGGCCCTTTGTTTTTCTCCTTCCTTTTCAGCTTCGGGCAATCTTCCTTGATGTGTCCTTCTTATTAATAGTTGTAGCATTTGACTTTCCTCTTTCTTGGATGAAATTCTTGGTCTGCGACTTGTTAAATTTGTTAGATTTAAAAATTTTCTTACCATGAAAGATGCCTCGTCTTTGTCTAAAGATGTGCCAGACTCCGGTTTGTCTTTCCTGGCTTGCAGCGTTAGGTTCTTACTTGTCTTCTTTCTTAATCCTATACATTTAGATTCGTGAAGTTTTAAAATATAAAATAAGTTTTTTAACGTACTTACCTCTAGATCTTTGGAGACCTAGTAGGAGTCAATTATAGATGTCCACTCGGGTGTTTTCAGAAAAGCATTTAATGCATACCTTAGTGAATCTTGGTTAGTTATAATTTCTACGAGATTCGTGAGTCCGATGATTAACTCCTTGATTCTTGAGTATAGATGAGCTACCGATTCTTGTTTTTCCATCTCGAGGTTGCTGAGTTGATTCTGGAGCAGGTCCCATCTTGCTAGTTTCGCCTCCAAGTTTCCTTCGTGCAACTCTAGGAACTTCTTCCATAGTTCTTTGGCTAACTCATAGGCTCTAATTCGGTTGACTTCTTGGGGTGGTAGAACTCTCAGTAGATGAAACTCTCTGTTTCACCGTCAGTCACGAAGTTTACTTGCTCCTTGTTCCAAAGGTACTCCTTTTTGTCTCCATTTTGGTCTCTATAACTACAAAATCATATTTTATAGTAAGTAGTATATCAAAATTAGTCATGAAGAATACCTTCATTTTCTTCTTCTTCTAGAAGGCAAAGTCCCCCTCTAACTTTGGTGGATGAATGCTTGCTCCGACCATTAGTGCTTTAGATGGTGGTTAGTCCTTCTGAAGTGACTGTATTTTGATACCAATTGTTGGTCCCGATGAGGCCAGCTAGAGGGGGTTGAATAGCCTTACAAGGTAGAATTTAAACTTCTTTTACTTTCTGAATCTAGCAATGATCACTCGTTAGTTGATTAGAAATAAAAACATAAACATAAAGTAAGAGACACAAGAAATTTTACTTGGTTACAACTAGGATGGCTGTTAATCCAAGGCAATGAGAAAGTTCTACTAATGTTCTCCTTCAAAGCACGTGGAGTAGCCTCTTACAGTCATTAAAAGTGCAAAAATAAAGAAAGAGTCTGAATACAGTTCATGTACAAGTGTTGTGTCTAACTACAAGGGCTCGGGTTGTATTTATAGCACATTAGTCGAAATAGCCATTTTGATGATGTGGCTCTTCCTGTGCCCCTGGACCAGGTCCAAGTGTCCCCAACGTTGTTACCTCAATCCACTCTGCAATAGCTTTGCAATAACATTTTATCCTTGCCTTGGCGCCTGGAACATTACTGATGTGGATCCAAAATCTATCCATGTTGCAATGGCTCAGTGGGGCACCCTTTGTTAGCCCAAGTGGAGTCCAGGCACCTGGACTTAGTCCAAGTGCCTAGACAATTCAACTTCATGTTGATTTGTCTGGCTACTGCTCCGGTCGCTTGGTTGATTCTTCGACCATCCAGAGTTTAGCTCACCCAAACTCAACTCCAACCTTCTCCTCAAACAGTCTTCCACTCTGGCTTCTCGTCCCTCTGAAATATCATGTGCATTCTTTTTGTTTGCCGGTGTACTCTTCCACAACACCTCGCCCCTAGGATGCACCGAGCCCGTCAACTCGCTTCCCATGCCATCCTTCTCAATAGTCGTGTCTTCCGCTCAACTTCTTGTGTTCCTAAGTTCCTGGAAACTTAGACACAAGGATCAAACACAATAAGACCTAACTTAACTTAGTTAATAACACCAAAACTATCTCGGGGTACTTATAAGTACTACTCCTCTCGCCCCTTTCTTTCAATCTGTAAAGTTCCAAAGCAAAAGGAGATACTAATAGTTAAGTTGACAAAATAAAATAAAATAACAAATAAAAAAGAAAGAACAAGATAAAGATAAAGATAAAACTAGTGTACCATCTAAAAAAATAAACACATCTACATTCCATGACAATTGTGCCAAAATTTTGATACGAATGTCTATCACTAACTCAAATCAAAATTAATAATCTCTAATCAAACCAAAATCCCATAACCCATTCTATGGCAGTATAGTAGAGGGCCCGGGTCGTCTCTCTTGTAGAACTAGTGGTAAGACGTTTGGGTTCAGATAAAATCACACAAGAGGGGTTTATTTTGGGTATTGTTCTCTAAACCTAATGCAATAAATGATAGTCCTATCTAATCATCAATGTTGAGCCATAATATAGTGTCACTCTACGCTACGGATAACACCATCAACATGCATAAATGAAACTAAATAACAATCCTATCAAACTATCAAACATAAACCTACACCGCATTGTCACCTTACAACACAAGAATCACTATCAATAGACAAGATACTAAACAAGTAAAATTGAAAAATCAGTAATTAAGCAAAAGTAATGGAAATAAACCAACATGAACAATAAACAAATCCTAATTAACAAATTCAATTCCCTAATCGAACATGAGAAGTGTTCCTCCTGTCACAAACGGAACCACCAAGGAAGAAAACCGTTGTCACTTGAAATCCTCCAGACTTTGGTGGATGACGACGCTGATGATCAGAGATTCAATCAACGGCGGTGGATACACAACTTCCTTGAAGTGAACCACTTCGAGGGAAATCTGCTAGATGCAAAGGAATTCTTCCCGATACCCGACAACCATGGCTCTGCCCTCTTCACCGCGTCCGACAGGATAGGTTGTCCGGTGCCAGAGCTTGGAAGAACGCCGACTGGACTCCTCCGACGAAGTGGAAGCGGTTTGATAGAATCTCTGAGCTCCCACCTTCTTCACCACGTTTGGCAAGATAGCTCAAGTTTTGATGTTGGTGCAGGAACATGGATGAACGTCGTCGGAGAAGAACCAAGGCTCGCGGCCCACCGGGAAGCCGCCGCTGCCTTCTTCACCACGTCCGGTAGGGAGCCCGATTGGTATTTGAGAGGGATGAGAAGAAGAATCTCGCCAGAGAAACCACTCTGACTTTGCCCGATGGTCACCACCATTGCAAATCCACTGGAAGTTGCCGCCATCGGCTTCTTCATCTTCAATCGGGAAAAAGGGAGTTGCGCTCAGGAGAGAAAGGAAAATTGTGCACAATGACCCTCAGTCCTAGCCTTGAACCAGTTGCCCCTTTTAACACTCAAATTGAACTGAACTAGCCCATTGAACCAGCGCAATTGAACTAAATCGGCCTTGATTTGAATTGAACCCTTGAACCAAACTAAATTAGGGTTTAGGGTTTCTTCTTGGGCTTTTGTAATTGGATTTTGGATGAGGCTTTAATTTTGCTAAGGAGTTCTAAAATTGGGTTCTTCCTTCACTTAATATCCCTCAAATATGTAGAAATTGGACCAAACCATGATTGGACCAAACTCGTGTTCTTCTCCTCAATTGTTGTCTCCCTTTCCTTAATGGTTGTCTCCCTCAATTTCTGCAAAATAAAACATGCTTAAATAATAGCAATAATATCCATCAAATGTACAGGAATTGAAATGAAGACTACAAAAGATCCAAACTCATGAAACACACAAAAAAAACATAGCTTTGGATACACAAGAGGATAAAACACTGAGAAATTATACTAAAATAAAATGTCCAAATGCGGGTTATAACTGGTTTCTTAAGATCAACAACACGAAGAGTTGCTAGTCTTTTGAAGATTAGCAACACGTTATTGTTGACTTAAAATTTGAGAGATCATAACTTTTGACTAGTATTGAACCATGAGACACACAATATATCAAATTGAAACATGTTTAGAGATCTTCGATTGATATATTATGTATCCCGTGATTCAATCTGAGTCAAAAGTTATGATATCTCAAAGTTTAAATTAGCAACACGTTGTTGTTGGTTTTTAACATTAGCAACAACTTTGTTACTTAAAATTTTAGAGAATATAACTTTTGATTGGGATTGAACCATAGGACATATAATATATCAAATTAAAGCTTATTCAAATATCTTCGATTTGATATATTGTGTGTCTGATGGTTCAATTTAAGTCAAAAGTTATGATATCTCAAAACTTAAGTCAGCAACACATTGTTGCTGGTTTCTTAAGATCAACATGTTGCTGGTTTCTTAATATCAGCAACACAAAGACCAGCAATAATGTTGTTGTTGACTTAAACTTTGAGTGATTATAACTTTTGACTAGGATTGAACCACAGGATGCACAATAAATCAAATTGAAGCTCATTCTAAGATCTTCGATTAATATATTTTGCGTTCTATGGTTCAATCCGAGCTAAAAGTTATGGTATCTCAAATTTTAAGTTAGCAACACGCTGTAGTTGGTTTCTTAAGATCAACAACACGAAAACCAATAACAATATTATTGCTGACTTAAAATTTGAGAGATCATAAATTTTGACTGGGATTGAACCACACAACAAATAATATAATTAAAGCTTGTTCAGAGATCTTCAATTTAATATATTATATATTTCGTGGTTCAATCTGAGTAATAGTTATAATCTCTTAAACTTTAAGTCAGTAACACATTGTTATTCAATAGAAATGAAGTTGGAAGCTCACAATAAATGGTATGACGATGATACTCACTATTCTATAGCAGAAATAAATAGGACTCCTTTATGTTTGACAAAATTAAAATTTTTAATTTTAGAATGTCTTAGGCCCATTAGTTACCTTTAGGGGTTGATGGATATAGAGATGTCTAAATGACTCCAAACAAACTCAATAAAAATAATTAGCATACTATAATAAGCATCAATTTACAACTATTATATCATAAAATTATAACAATAATGGCAACAATAGTTTTATTGGATTTTACAACAATATACATTACAACAATAGCACACAAGAATTGCACAATAATATAGAAAAAGCAACTACTACAAAAAAAACACTGATTTAGCAACAAATATAGTAACAAATCAAAGATTCATAGCAAAATAGCAACAACATTAACAACGAAAACAAATTTCATAGCAAAATTAGCAACAAAAAATTTTCATCGCAAAATTTGTGGGTAAACAAATTTACGTCAGAACATTCATTGCAAATTTTGTGACGAATTTGGAATCCATCGCCAAATTTCAACTTTTGCGATAAATTTTGAATTCATCACAAATGTTTTGAATTCAAAATTTAAAGTAAATTTTGGAATTGCTAGTGTAAGGTGGTCTTGATTCCTAAATCTAGGGACGAATTCAAAATTCATCCCTAAATTAGGGACAAATTCAAAATTTTCCCTAAATTAGGAGCAGATTTAAAATTTGCCCTTAAATTAGTGATGAATTTTAACTTCTGCGATGAATTTTTAATTCGTCGCATATTTTTTGAATTCAAAATTTAAATTAAATTCAGAATTACTGCCATATGGATTAAATTTTAGAATTGTTGGCGTAAGGTGATTATGAATTAAACCTGCTATGTGATATCGAGCTGAATGTTGGCCTATAACTAAGCAAATGAGCAGAAGATGAAAGTTGCAGAGATGAGAATGTTAAGGTGAATGTGTGGACATACGAGGATGGATAGAATAAAAAATTAGAGCATTAAAGAGAAAGTCAAAGTTGCATCTATTGAGGGATACTTTGATAGACAAGTTTTAGATGGTATGTGCATGTACTTAGAATAAATGCTCCAGCTAGGTGATGTGAAACTATAACAAATACGCATATCAAACGAGGAAGAGGAAGACCAAAAAAGATTTGCTTAGCAATAATAAAATAAGATAAAATATATTTAAGTATAGATAATGATATAGTAAGAGATATAGCTCAATAGCATAAAAGGATTCATATTGTTGATCTCACATAGTGGAATAAGGCTTGGTTGTTGTTGTCGTTATTGGTATAAGGTGATTCTGATTCCTAAATTTAGGGACGAATTCAATATTCATCCCTAAATTAGGAACAAAATTTGAATTTGTTCTTAAATTAGGGGACTAATTCAAGGATGAATTTTGATAAATTTCAACATTGACGACGAAATTGGTGTTCTTTGATAATTCATGGCGTGTGCAACATTTGTAGCAAAATTTTGAATTCAATATTTATAAAGTAAATTTTAGAATTACTAGTGTAAGGCTATTCTGATTCCTAAATTTAAGGTCGAATTTAGAATTCGTCCCTATATTAGAATGAATTTTGAATTTGTCCTTAAATTAGGGATGAATTCACAAGCAAATTTGATGAATGTCAACTTTTGCAATGAATTTTGAATTTGTCGCACAATTTTTGAATTCAAAATTTAAAGTAATTTTAAAATTGTTGTCACAAGGCGATCCTGATTACTATATTTAGGGATGAATTTAAAATTCATCCCTAAATTAGCAATAAAATTTTGAATTGGTCCCTAAATTAGGCACGAATTTTGAATGTCTCTAAATTAACTACCAATTCAAAATTCACCACTAATTTAAGGATTAAAATCACCTGTAGGCTTAAACTTTTATTTTCTTCTTGTACGCGACGACATCGGGTCAATTCTCTCCACCACGTGACTAGGTGCGGTGAGGTGCGACACTGATCTGGGTGAGTTACATCTTCTCTCTCTCCCCTCTCCTTTCTCCTACCCTCTCAGCCTCGATTTGGGTGTGGCGAGGTGCAACGGCCGACTCCTCAGGTCGCGAGGCCAACGTGACTTCGTCCACCGTCGTAGCTTGGTCGCGGTGCTAGTCACAACCTCGGGGTGATGGTGATGATTTGCCGATGATGATGATGGATGAGGGTGAGGTGGAAAAGCTAAAGTTATTGGGGGTTGAAATTGCAACCCTTAAGAAGATAGTTCCTTTGGGGATC
This sequence comes from Kaempferia parviflora, assembly GCA_037177295.1. NCBI lineage: Eukaryota > Viridiplantae > Streptophyta > Magnoliopsida > Zingiberales > Zingiberaceae > Kaempferia > Kaempferia parviflora. Next base: position 2,500,473 of record JBAMIE010000036.1, on the reverse strand, counting down.
ATGTTCTTCTGTATTTTTTTCAACTACACCATTCTTAGGGACACCAAGGATGTGTTCGTGGTGATGGCCAAGGGGAGCAGTGCTGACCTTTCCTTAAGACCTGGGTAAACCTGCAGATGGCAATCGGGTCCATGCTTCTTAGGGTTGTTTCATGGTTTACATGTATTGTATGTTATAAGAATGTATCTATATTGAAATTACTATGCAAAATGAATGTGAAGTTTGCAAAAAAATTTGCAACTAAAATAAATTCATGATGCTGGAAAAATTATAACTTTGTGACAAAAATTTTTGTTATAAAATCTACCAAATTTGCAACAAAAAGATGTTTCGCCCCTTATTAGCGACAAAATAATTCACCATTGATAGGGATAAAACTATTTTCGTCCCTGATTAGCGATGAATTGATTATTTGTTGTAAAATTTTACAATGATTTTATGTTTTTTATGGCAAAATTCCGTGATGAGCTATTTGCAACGAAAATATAATCGTTGCTAATTTCATAACAAAAAAATTTTGGGACAATTTTTTTAATTCATTGCAAAATTCATTGTTGATCATGGTTTTTATTTTTTATAGCCAACAATTAGTAGTATATATCAATAACAATTATGTAGACAACAATAACAATAAAATATTATAAATATTCCGCTTCAAGATCCACAACAAATCACTATGTTTGCGATTATATTGGCTAGGGAGAGAAAAGTTTCCATATTATCCAATGAAAAATTAAGGGGGCGTTTGGTTTACATATTTTCTATTTTTATTTTCTAAAAAATGCACATTTTCTATAAAATACGCATTTTCTAGAAAATAAAAATGATAATTTGTCATTCTCTATTTTTCTAGAAAATACTATATCTTTTTCTAGAAAATAAATATGAAAAATACAAACCAAACACCATTTTTCAGAAAATGCGCGTTTTCTAGAAAATGAAAACGGAAAACGCGCCAACCAAACTCCCCCTTAATTTTTCAAATTTAATTTGTCAAAATTTATTTTAAGATTTTTTTTTTCAAAAACTTAGTTTTTCAAAATTAATTTTTCAAAATTTGTTTCAAATTTTTTTTCAAAAACATAGTTTTTCAAACTTAATTTTTCAAAATTCATTTCAATTTTTTTTTACTTTATTTTTCAAAAACTTAGTGTTTCAAACTTAATTTTTCAAAATTTATTTCAATTTTTTTAAAAAAAACATAGTTTTTCAAACTTAATTAAAAATTCACATTGATCAAAAAATATTTTTTTAATATTATGCATCTCTCTAAACACTTAAGGTTACCATGCTTGAAAATCTAGAATGGTTGAGATGCTAAAAAAATAAAAAGAGTTATTCATTAATGAAGTACAAAGTAGTTCTCATTAGGATATGTAATTCTATGAGTTAAGGATATCCTAAAGATGTGTCAGGTTAAGGGGAAGATTCAGTTTGAATGACGCATTTTTAAAAATATATTCAAATAAAATATTTTCAAAACTCTGTTTTAAGTTTTTCTTTTCTTTCGACAAATTCTTATTTTTTAAAAAATGTATAAATATTTGAAAATGTGTTTGAGAACTATATTATTTAAAAATCATCTTGCACATTACTTTGAAAATTATTTTTAAAATTTCTTAGAAAATATGCCTTTTTCAAGTACATCTTTTAAACATGTCTTTTTCAAATATATCTTCTTATATTTTAAAAATTGCTCAAAGATGTATTCTGAAAATTACTTTAATTGTTCTTTTAAGTTATATCAACCCTTGAGACACTTAGGAAACTTTCCTAATGGATAACAGAAATTCCTAAGAATGTGTCAGATTGAGGGGGAGGTCTAATTAAAAGAGCACATATATATCATTTTTCAAAAGCACAATACCAAAATTTTGCAAATATTTTTTGT
>JBAMIE010000036.1:2470287-2485393 GCA_037177295.1 Kaempferia parviflora | reverse complement strand
ACAACTCATACTCGTTATTCTTCCACAACTCAGACTCAAGAAGTTGGGAGTCGACATTCGGGAAGTCGGGAGTCTGTACTTAGACTCTTCACTTGGGAGTCTACACTTTGGCATACAAGCGAGCTTAGTTTTCCAACCAACTTAGTCATCCCAAGCAGTTCTTCCTTCTCTACTTGGCAGCTTGAGATTATCAGCTCAGGTCAACTCAACAGATAAGTTTAGTTGATTTGTAATTTCACTTCAGACTACTACTCTATCTCTGTCAAGATTGTCCAATAGTATTAATTAGATGGAACTCAACCCTTTTTTAGTAATCTAGGTATCCAGTTTTTGAATCTACTAATCCTGGAGGTTACCGGTCTGACCCAGGGAAGTTTCACACTGGCCACCAGGGTAAATCGGGAAGCACTAATGGAGGCTGATCCAGACGGCCAATATTCTTAGGCCAGCTTCTCACTAGAGGAAAAATCCCCAGCACTGTGTTGCAACTGTGATTTGAACTTTAGATCCTTTAGTTATCCGTTGGAAAGTCTAACCATTGCACTATTGACAGGGGCAGCTTAACTTTCTTAATGTTGAATGTTGCTCAAAATTTTGAAAGAGCTATTTGATAGGCTTGATTAACAAGATCCATATTTTAAATTAGATCTTCAATATAAATATTGACATGTTGTGAATGATGATGGAGAGATGCTGCTTAGATCATAATTGAAAACTTTTAATTGGAGACGTACAAGTTTAGATTAGAATAATGTTAGGCTTTTTGGATCTTTATTGTAAGTTTTTTTAGCTAACATTAAAAGTTTTAGGATTCTTGTATGTCGCTTCCAATACTTTTGTACAAGATTGGTTCTATTTATGCTATATTGAAGGAGAGGCAAGAAATGACTAACTGGTTCTAATAAAAAATAAATTTGATAAGTATTGGGGAGATCCTAAAAAAATAATTAACTTATTTTATATTACGGTGGTGCTTGATCCAAGACATAAATTGGATTTCATAAAATTTATATTGGTTGAATTGTATGGAGATTAAAAGCATGCAAGAATAAGAAATATAATAAAGGAGACTTTTGTTTGTTTTGTAAAAGAATTATAAGGATAAAATGGAACCTCAAGGTAGTAGTACCTCCAGAGCTTCATCTATTTTAGAATTAGGTGACAATGATATTAAGTCAAAAAAAAAAATATGAGTCAAATGGATTTAATCAGACAATCAATCGTAAAAAAACAAAAGAAATAAATTTTTTGTGATGGTAATATGTTGAAACTAGACAAGTACCTTAATGAAATAGTTGAGTTATATTGTGATACTTTTTCCATTTTTGGATGGTGGCAATAAAATTGTTATAAATTTCCAATAATTGCTCAAATTAGTTTGTGACATGCAATGTATTTAATTTGGTTAACATTGAAGCTATAGTTTTTTATTTTTTGGAATTGAGAATTTGTGATTGAATTATGTATAAGTATTTGACGGGCATGAAGCTGAAGTCTATGACATGTAGACTGAAATTTGTCGTAATCTCTTACGAAGGTAAATCATGATATTCATTTGCGGATATTGAATCTAGTTAATTCTGTAATTTATAATAATATAAATAATTATATTTATTTTGAGATATTTTATTCAGTTAATTGTGTGAATGTGAGGAGATTTATTCTGTGATATTTTAATTTTTTTTTAATTTTTAATTTTTAATTTTTATAATTTACCAAACATTGTTGCCAAGTTTACTAAAACATGAAGACAATACTATTTTTTAAAGCTATCAGTGAGATCATGGCTCGAAGTGATTCTGCGATTTCTATGACACTTTTAAACTACTTTTCCTAAAGACATCAGTTCGTTCATAGCCTTAGGCATCTTAAAAAAAATACTTCAAATCAAGTTTATTAAATTATTGCACTCCTTGTATCCTCGTGAATATAACTATTAGACATAAATTTCATAGTTTAGATAGCGAACTGTAGCTGATAGGTTTCTGAAATTGACATAGTCTTGAGAATTTTCTCACGAGCTCATTAGAGGGCCTATCATATTCACTTATTAATACCATCAAAAGGTTCTTAGGACTCTCTTGATTTAGATCATGCTAAGATTTTAAAATTTTAGATACTATTGGGTTGTCAATGAATTTTGGTTTAGCGAGATTTGATCAAAATTCATTAATAACTTTAAACACCTAAAAAAGCTCATCAAATTGGGGTATTAAATTTACAATGCTTGACTGATACAATATAATATGATCAATCAATTGTATCAGTCAACTGCTAGACCGATAAATCGGACAGTAAACTAGGCAATCGAGTTAACCCAAATAATAAGTTTATTAATTGATTGATGCAATTGACTACTTTGTGAAAGAGCAACCAATTGATAATAATTCAATTATATTTCGGCAACCCATCAAATTAATCAATTTTATATTAGTTCGGTTAATTCAGTTTTCATTAGTTAGGCTTTTAACTAAATGCTCAAATATGTGCCTAACTAATCCTAGAGGTTGATAACTTTCCATTATATTTTATTTGCAAGATAAAATCAGAGCACAACTTATACATACTCGAGGCCTACCTACCTCTACAATATTTGTCTTTATTAAAATTTGAACTATGATGTTCTTGTTTTTTTTTTTTTCCTTTGAATGTTTTGTCACCACATAATTGGGAGCATTCGTGATCTTATATGCAGCACTAAAATATCTTCTACATCTGAACTAGGCTCTAGAAAATATATATTCCTCTATCCCCACCACCACCCACACTCCCTCCCTTCCCCCATCCAGCCACATAATCTACTTTCCCTGGGAAGTCGATTCTATTCCCACTTGTTAAAAAAATGCAACAATAATAGTTAGCATGATAATGCATGATTGATATCTCCAAGGAATATATATCATTTGGCATCTTCCAAGATATATACAAATCTATTATAAAATCATCCGAATGAATTCAAAGTAACATTTCATAGATTTCAGGATAAGTTGGAGGGGGTGTTCCCCTTCGTAAAGAGATTCAAAATTTAAAGATCAAACAGAGAGGATGGCGACTAAAAACTGCTCTCTTTATTGAACTATTCAAGAAGAAAAGGACGGTGATATTATCCACTCAACAGCAATTACTTACTTGAGAAATTTGAAATCCAAGATACTTAACACTCGCAGTATTTCTATTTAATTATGTGGTTGATATGAAAATAATATAAATTGAATTGAATTTATATTATTGTTTAAAAAATACTAAAGGAATAAATTATAAAAAAAATTAGATATTTTTAGGCCAAGAAGCTATTAAGTAATTATTATAATAGGGATCAAATCCCAGCAAGAGCATGTGCTCTCTAGGAAAAACTCCTCTCATTCCCTAATCACTTGTCAGTTAGCTATAAGCTAACCACGTATTTCACATAACTTGAGGACGGGTTGTGGCTGAGCATAATCACCTTTGCTACAATATTAAGTAATATTACATAGTATAGAAGTTACTAAATAGTCATTACACAATTATAGTTAAACCTTAAATTCTAAAATATTAAACCCTAAATTCCAAACTCTGAAGACTCTTATATTAAAACACTCTTTACTAATTTGGTCAAAATCGTTTAAACTTTATCAAAATTACTTTAAATTAATCAAAATCATTTTAAAACAGTTATATATGCTATTAAATAGTTGCTACAATACTATAATAGTATTGTATTAGCTATTACACGTTGTAGTAGTACTATACATTGTAGTAGGTAGTCATAGCTGCGACAATAACACTGAAAGTAAGAATATTCTTGGAAAGTGGAGCATCCTTTTAGTTTTTTTTTAAATGGAATTTCATCTTGACAATTTGATAAATCTAGGACGCCCTTTTGGTTTTTGCTCATATTTTTATTCATTTACTAGATTGAAAATTAAGAGAAGAAAAAATTGTCAATCCACCTTATATTAATTTTTAAAAGTCCATCTAAAATCAAGCAAAATAACATGTTTTCTTCCATGTTGAATACATCCTCTAGTCCCTGAGGCTACGATGCAACGGTTATACCCTTCAAACGGTTAACCAGACATCTAAGGTACAATGATTACCAACTACTCGGTAGTTATTACAATATGAAAAATTAATGATTTTATTTTAGTCAAAATTATTATAATAAAATATTATTATATCAAAATACTTTTTACAAACTTGATCAAAATCGCTTTAAGTTGATCAAAAAATAATTGTAGAAGCTACTAAGTAACTATTATACAGTGGTAGAAACTACTAAATATATCTTATACACTTATAACTAAACCTTAATTAAACTTTAAATTATAAACTTTAAATCCTAAACTCTAAATACTATTATATCAAAATATATTTTCCCAACTTGGTCAAAATTATTTAAACTTTATCAAATTAACTTTTAATTTGATTAAAATCATTTTAAAATAGTTGTAGAAGCTAGTAAATAACTGATACATAGTTGTAGAACGTATTAAGAAGATACAACACAATTATAGGTAAATCCTGAATCTTAAGCTCTTAAACTCTAAATTATAATCTCTGAATACTTATTATATCAAAAATATTTTTTATTAATTGGTCAAAATTATTTAAATTTCATCAAAAATCACTTTAAATTGATGAAAATCATTTAAAAATAGTTATAGAAGTTATTAAATAGCTATTACATAGTTATAGAGGCTATTAAGTAGCTATTACAATACTACAACAATATTGTATCAGCTATTATACATTATATCAACGACAAAGTAGCTACTACACTTTCAGTTAGTTGTAGTTGCTAAAACAACGTTGAAGGTAAGGATATTCTTGAAAAGTGGGTCATTTTGAAAAAGGGACGCCCATTTGATAATTTGATAAATCTAGGGTGTCCTTTTGATTTTTGCCCATATTTTTATTCATTTACTAGATATAAAATTAAGAGAAGAATGGATTGTCAATCCACTCGCATATTAATTTTTAACTATCCATCTAAAATCAAGCAAAGCAACAAGTTTTCTTCCGTCATGAGTACATCCTCTACCGCCTACCACGAGCCAAATGTTAAGTTCATGTTCATCTCGCAAGCTACAGTGACTACCTTACCGCAAGCTCACGGTAATAACTCCTTGTGGGTAGGCCACCATGAGTTTGCGGTGGTTACTTATCAAAAGATTGCGATAGTCATTTGGCTCAGAGTTCATCACTAATCCAAACTTGTCGGTTTTTTTTTTTCCCCTTCATAAAGAGATTCAAAGTTTAAAGATCAAACGGACTGGATGGCGACTTAAAACACTTCTCTTTATTGAACCATTCAAGAAGAAAAGAATGGTGATATTATCCACCCAACAACAATTACTTGAGAAATTTGAATCCAAGATATTTAACACTCGGAGTGTTTATATTTATGTGGTTGATATAAAAATTATATAAATTAAATAGAATTTATATTATCGTTCAAAAAAATACTAAAGGAATAAATTGTACAAAAATTGAGATATTTTTAGGACAGAGATCAAAAGGGATATATATATATATATAAAAAAAAATCAGATTTATCAAATATTTAAAAACAAAAGAGTACCCAACATCTTGAGAATACCCTTACTTTTAGGTTGTTAGGTTGTTATATCAGCTACGATTCACTACTACAATGTAAAAAATTAATTATTTTATTTTAACCAAAATTACTAACTATAAAATATTATTATATTAAAATACTTTTTATCAACTTATCAAAATTACTTACAATTTGTCAAAATAACTTTAAAATAATTGTAGAAATACTACGTAGCTTTAACACAATCATAGCTAAATTTTAAATCTTAAATCATAAACTCAAAAATCTTGAATTATAAATCCTAAATTCTGAATACTATTATATCAAAATATATTTTCCAATTGGGTCAAATGGTTTAAATTTTATCCAAATCACATTAGAATAATTGTATAAGCTATTAAGTAAATGCTAAACAGTTATAGATAAATCTTAAATTCTAAAGTCTAAAATCTTAAATTCTAAATTTTAATCTCTAAACACTATTATATCAAAAATACTTTTTACCAATTTTGTTAAAATTATTTATACTCATCAAAATCACTTTAAAACAGTTGTAAAAATTACTAAATAGTTACTACACAATTGCAGGAGCTAATAAGTAGCTACTACAATAGTATTGTATTAGCTATTATATATTGTAACTGTTACAAAATAGCTGTTACAAGTTGTAACAATTAGTCGTAACTACTACAACAATGTTGAAAATAAGGATATTCTCAAAAAGTGGAGTGTCTTTTGACTTTTTTTGGAAAAGGGGAACCCATCTAACAATTTGATAAATGCCCTTTTGATTTTTGCCCATATTTTTATTCATTTACTAGATAGAAAATTAAGAGAAGAATGGATTGTCAACATACTCATATATTAATTTTTAACTATCCATCTAAAATCAAGCAAAATAACTTGTTTTCTTCTTGAGTACATCCTCTATCGTCTACCACGAGCCGAATGATGAGCTCAAGCCATCTCACAAGCTACAGTACTGACTACCTTACTGCAAGCTCACGGTGATCATATCACCTAGTTACAAACTTACGACCTCTTTGTGGGTAGGCCACTGCGAGTTTGCAATGGCTACTTACGACCTCCTTTTCTCATAAATTTTGTTTTTGTTTTTCTCTTCTCTCTTACAGTAAATAGGTCATTAAGCACGTTGTAGCTCAAAAGAAAAAGGGAAAAAAACTTATATCTTTAAAGATACTCTCAAAAGTACTTTAGCATATCTTTTCTTCCACTAGGTAGATATTTTAATTACACATGGAAAAGAAAATTTCATAGTTATCTAAAAAGAGATATTTTAGCTCACTCTTTTCGTTCTCACTAGATAATTTAACTATGTTTTCAAAGAATAAAAACAAATTATTTTTTGGCTTATTCTTTTCTTCTATACATTAAATAATTTTAACTATGTTAAAAAAAATAAAAAACATACTTCAAAGAGATATTTTAACCTATCGTTTTTTACTAAATGGTTTTCATCCATCACCCTTCCCTCATACTATAAATAGCACTCGAGTGAAGATCTAAATCATCTTTCAAGCTCTAAGTTTGACGAAACAAAGGAAGGACTTAGAAAAAAAAATGGAGTCGCTCTACAAGCGTAAATTGCCAACTAGAGGTCAGTCGACTATATCTTTTATCGCCAAAGCCACAATAAGTTTATATAGCATGCCGATAAGATAATTTCTACTTGAAATCCTTTAGGAGTTCCATCAAGTTTCCATGGGGAAGATGAACACATGATGCCCTCTATCAAGACAAAAAGTTCCTCCAACAAGGAAGGAATGGGCAACTTTACTAGCTACGATTATAGTAACGAAGTCGATAGAAGAGCTGCAAAGTTCATTTCCTTCGTTCAAGAGCGGCTCAGGCTCGAGCGAATTGATGATGATTGGAGGAAGTAGGACCCGTACTTGTGTACCAAAAAGAAGGCTCCATGCATCCTTGTATACTTTCTTACTACTTAATCCTTGTGCAAATTGTAATGATGTGGTGAAGTAATTGCCCTATGGATCAAGCCAAAGGCTCAGTTCACATTTAGAGGGACTGAGCTTCTATGGTTCGAGTAAACTTTAATGTTTTGCGCTATATATATGCGTTTCAATTTAGCAAGAATGATCGTCGTGTGTCTTTCAAGTACTTTTATGGCGATAAAATTGCCATACATGGGGATTGCCAACAATCAAATTCAAATTTATTTGATCATTAGTATCAAAGGAAAGCACCAAAATCTCCGCACGAGCATTTGTCGTCCTCTTGTTGTATCCTTCTCGATGATTTCCCTTTCGGTCACTATCGAAAAGAACTTCACAGAATCATGGCTGTCCCTGCACATTGTGATGTTCTCAACAACTCTTATGGTTGCACCTTGTGTTGTGTTGATCATACCAAGGCAATAGCCAAATCTTTCACTATGGTGCCCAATGAAAGAACCATGTGAGTTTTCATCAACTTAATTCCTTGTCACTAAACTCGACACTTTGTAGCAAACATATACAAAATTTGTTGATTTGTGAAGCAAATTCTCCATTAACACATACATCTCAGCGCTCTGCGGGTGTGATCGATCGGTCGTTGGCTCTGAAGAAATGAAGTTTGTCTTTGTCATCTTTCATCATCTTTCTCACTTTAGCAACATCCTGCTATCCTTCTGCTGATATGTACATGTTCAATAGTAAGATATGAGTCTCAGTTCCTTAGGGTTTGATCTCGAGCAACTCCTCAGCAGCATAAAGTCCTAGGTCCATGTGGCCATGGGTTCAACACCCAGCAATCAGAATTGACCATATGATTTCATTTGGTTCGAAGTTCATCTTATCTACACAAATGCTTTGATTGCATCCTTAATACGACCGTATTTGTTATACATGTAAGCGATGCACTGCTTGCGATGGCATCCGATAAATATCGGGGTTTGATGGTCTGAGAATGAATCTGATCTCCTTTCTCTAAAGCCAGAAGGCCACTGCAAACAGTTAGAATATACCCAAAAACTAAAGAGATCAGGTTTTGGTCCTTGATGCGGTGATGTAGGAGGGGCCCGCAAGGTCAGGTCATCGTCAACGGAACCGCTAAAGTGGACAGTCAGGAGGATTGCCAGGGCAGCTGCCTAATCCAAGATACTGGGTACCATCCAGTCGAGTCGGGGAAACAGGCCGACCTAGCTCAGTGGCCGTTCATCTTGCCGACTCTGAGCGACAAAGCTCGAGGAACGCTCCGAGGCATATTAATTAGTGGCCTAGCTTGATAGACAGATCGGGCAGGCCGCTCGGTCGGCTAAGTCATCTGTTCCTTGGCTGGGCAACCGGATGGCCGGGGGATCTGCTCGACCGACCAAGTATAGTAAGGACAGGGGTGGTCGGTACCTCTTGTCCCATCACTCTACCTATCCTCTTTTGTTATCTAGCGTGCCGGGTGTCAGAGTAAGCAGGCCGCGGGGGATGTAACGTGTACTTCTTGTATGACCAAAGCTCCCAAAGCATGACAAAGTACAGAGACAGAATGCCCAGATGGGGAAAGGTGTCAGAGTGTTAGAAACGGTTTGCCTTTGACAGATAATGCATTGATATGCATACCAAGGGATAATCCCTATTATAAATAGGGGTCTTTGGTTTCCGACGGAGGTATACATACATTATTACTGTTCATCTACAGTTCACATTCTTCCTCGAGAGCATCCCATTCACTTGAGCGTTGGAGTACCAGAGTCGGAGACTCCTTCCCTGTCCAGGTCTCTAACGTTTCCTTTGAGTTTGTGTGAGTGCTTGCAGAGTCACGGATTTCGGAGCACCATGCGTCTGGGAAGTCTTTGTGGAGTCAGCGACAAAGCCACCTAAGCACTGTGTGACCCAGCGCGAGCCACCCAATTTCAGATATGATCATATTTGGTGCCATCTATGGGAACACTTCTTGTAACTGAGCTGAGAAGATGGACAAAGCTACATGACTCACCACGGTCACTCTGTCGTAAGAAAATTGGAGCAGTTGGTGACCGCTAGAGTGCAGAGACTGCTGCAACAACAACAACAAGTTGCAGCCATAGGGATGTTGCCAAACGAGCAGGTATCATCTATGACCAGACCTCGTACGGATCCAAGACGCCGACCAGATAGAGTGGCCATCGGGTTAGAAGCCCTTGTGCCCACTGCGGTTGCCCAGGCACCTGCTCGACAAGTCAGCCTGCCGTAGGTGCTTCCTTTGTCGATTCCTCGTCATAGGGCATTATTCCGCACGCTATTAGGAGAAGACTGAGTGAGAGACTCATTCGGTTCTTCGGCAGGAGAGGCACCTCCACAAGAGCGTAGGAAGGGTAAAGCACCCTTGACTGAAAGCTCTCCTGAATAGGTGGTCACTCCGTTCACCCAGGCAGTCTTGGAAGATCTACTTACTATTCACCACCCTGTCTGGAGTCGCCCAAATATGGTTCATTCGGTTGTTGGTCGGGTTCATCACCAGCTTCAAGGTGTTTAAAAATGTTTTCTTACACCACTACGCGAGCAGTCGGTGCTACCACAAGTCCACAGTAGCATTGTTCACTTTAAGCTAGGGGCCCCGGGAACCACTGAGGGCTTACATCAAGCGGTTCGATTAGGTGACTAACGACATGCCATCGACCACCCCTGAGATATTGGTGAGCGTCTTCACACAAGGAGTGGTAGAGGGCAAATTCTTCCGGTCTCTGATGCGTAACCTGCCCAAGGATTTCGATCACTTAATGAGCTAAGCCACACGGTACATCAAAGTGGAGAAAGCTCAGATGGCTCGGAGAAAAGAAGCAACTATAGCCGAGTCCAACGGGCCGACCGAACGACGAGCACTCGTAGTTGTTTAGCCCAAAGGCCAAAAAGGAGAAACCCTAGTAAGGTCGGGTACCGGCCTTGTAGCCCTCCTCGGGTGGAAGAAGTGTGGAGCCAGGGGGAGTTACCATTTGAGTCCAGCCAATTTTGAACTTATCATCGGACAGCTACTCATGGCACCTAAGAATGGTATAGATATAAGTGGGAAATCGTAGACCAGACAACCTTGCATGGCCTCAACTCTCACGCTCGCCCAGCAGATAGCCTTACAGGCAACCTAACTGGGCGAATCGAAGGGACGTCGGGAGGACAGGCTGGCCTCGCCCAACAGAAGATGATGGACTGAACAAGGAAGTCAGAACGAGTGGGCGCGCAACCCTACTTGTCCAGATCCAGATCGACAAGAGAACATGCAAGAGGAGAACCACAGGAACGAGGCCTATGAGACAATCAACATGATCATTGGAGGCCCCACGGATGAAGATTCCAATAGGGCCTAGAAGTCGTGGGCCCGACGATTAGAGATCCACGCAGTCGGCTGCAGCAAAGAGCATATGTGTGGCCTGGAGATAAGCTTTGGGCTTAAGGACCTCAAGGGGGTGGAAGTATCTTATGATGATGCATTAATCATTAAGGTTTTCTTCGCCAAGAACATCATCCACCGAACGTTCATCGACAACTGAAGTTCGACCAACATCTTCCTTAAAGAGGACTTCGAACAACTGTAGATCGAGAAGGGTCAACTACGACCAATGAACACCCCACTATCCAGCTTCACTGGAAATGAGGTCAGGCCATTCGGTTAGATTCAGCTGGCCATCTCACTGGAGGAGGAGCTGCTAGTAAGGACTAGATGATCAACGTTTATTGTGGTTGACGCCCCCTCGGCCTACAACTTCATCCTAGGCCGACTGGCCCTCAATGAATTCCTCATGCTTGTCTCGACCTTTTGTTAGAAAAATAAGTTTCTGGTGGACGACCGAGTATGTGAGGTCAGAGGGGATCAACTGACCGCATGAAAATGTTACATCGATGTGGTCAAGACAGAAGCTCAAGCCGCTCGGAAGAACCCCCGCATAGAGGTGAACGCCATCCATGACGAATCACCCACGTTGATTTATGAAAAAAAGGAAGAGGTTTAAATAGATCCCAAACGGACAGAGGCTGTAACCCAGATTGTATCAGATTTGGAGCCACAGATGAGGACCGAGCTGATGGCCTATCTAAGGCAAAACTTGGACGTATTCGCATGATCCCCTGAGGAAATTAAGGGTGTCTCCCCAACCGTGATGAAGCATGAGATATATGTCTTCCCTAACCCACGTCCGGTCAAACAGAGGAAGCGGTACTTCGGTGTGGAGCAAAACACGATCATCCAAGTCGAGGTGGAACAATTGATGGAGGCAGGATACATCCAGGAAGTCTAGTTCCCGAGATGGCTCGCCAATGTCGTGATTGTTTTCAAATCAAGCTGCAAATTGTGAGTCTGCGTGGACTTTAGGGATCTCAACAAGGAGTGTTCTAAAGATTGCTACCCCCTATCTCGAATCAACCAAGTGGTGGACTCTACTGTCGAATGCAAGATGGTATGCATGCTGGATGTATACCAAGGGTATCATCAAGTATATTCGGCTTGGGAGGACCAGGATAAGGTAAGTTTTATCACCTCTGAAGGAACTTACTGTTATAACGTCATGTCGTTCGGACTGAAGAATGTAGGAGCTACCTATCAATGGCTGATGAACAAGGCGTTTCAGAAGCAAATCGGGAAGAATATGGAAGTATATTTGATGATATCGTGATTAAGTCAACTCATTCGTCTGAGTTGTGTGTCGATATAGGAAATTTGCCGAACCCTGAGGTAGTACGGACTGAAGTTCAACCCCCTGAAGTGCATATTCGGGGCAAAAAATGGAAAGTTCCTTGGGTACATAATGACTGAGCGAGGGATCGAGGCGAACCCTAGTAAAGTATAGGCTCTCAAAGACATGACTCCACCTCGAAATCTCATGGAAGCACAATGGCTAACTGGACGAATCACTGCCTTGTCGCAGTTCATCTCTCGTTCTGGCGACCGGAGCTTGCACTTCTTCAAGATTCTTCGCCGAGCCACCAGATTCTAATGGGACGAGAAGTGCAACCAAGCATTTGAAGAACTAAAGGAGTACGCCATGTTGGGTCTAAAAGAATTAATATATCTCTACAATGACATGATATTGTCCACTTTGGGCCAAAGCCCTCATGGTTTTACTTTTGGGCTCTACCCAAAAGGTCTCATACGAATGGAGATATCTTTCTCTTATAAACCCATGATCTTTCTCATGTGTTTTCAATATGGGACTATATTTGCAACCTTGCAACCCCAATAATCCCCCTCTCAAATAAAGAACCACAAGACCCCTCAAGCGGAAAGACTATCTGTTTGACGTGCGATTCTCGACCAACCAGGATTTGCTGCCCCTCAGTCCAAGTGACCTACTAGGACTTCCTTACCTAGTTACAATTAGGACTTCCTGCCCCTCGGTCCAATCGACCTACTAGGAATTTTTGCCTGGTGTCTGGTCCTCTAGATCCAGACATGGGAGCCCTCATGTCCTTTGTTCTAGATTAATATTCTACCCACATGGCTCGATTGGACAATAACTCTTATACACAGTTGAGAGGTTTGTCCTTATGGCAATTCGAGCTCAGATACCAATTATTGGGTCCAAAAGAATTAAGATATCTCCATAATATCATGATATTATCCACTTTGGGCCTAAGATCTCATGGTTTTACTTTTGGACTGTACCCAAAAGGCCTCATACCAATAGAGATATTTTTCTTTTATATACCCATGATCTTTCTCATGTGTTTTCAATGTGGGACTATGTTTGTAACCTTACAACCACAACAGGTTGCCAGCCTGCCAGTACTCACCAAGCAGTGGTTGGCGAACTCCTCAGGATATATTTGTCTTCGACTGAGCACGCGGTGGGCTGGATCTTGGTGAAGTAGGAGGGGAGTGAGTAGCATCCTGTATATTTTTTAAGTCATTTACAGAAAATTACCGAGTGACGCTACATGAAACTTGAGAAGTTAGCTTATGCACTTTTCTTAGCCGCCCACAAATTGTGACCGTATTTCCTTTCGTACACCATTGTCATTCTGATGAACAACTTGCTGGGACGGATATTAGTTAACCTGGAAGCTTCAAGGAGCCTGATCAAATGGATAACCGAGCTGAGCGAATATGACAACCAGTACCAGCCTCAGAAGGCCATAAAGGCTTAGGCCTTAGCGGATTTCATAACGAAAGTCTACGGTCTTGAACAGATGGAGGCATGGAGAATCAATGTGGACAGTTCGTCCACTCGGCAGGGGAGCGGAGTTGGAATTCTCATGATCTCTTCGCGGAATGATCGGATACAACTGTCCGCTCGGCTGGACTATCGGGCGACCAATTACGAAATGGAGTACAAGGTGCTAATCGCGGACCTGCAAGCAACAAAACATGTGGGAGCCGCCAAAGTCATGATTCACTCTCATTCTCAGCTTGTACTTCAACAGTTGTCTGGAAACTTTGAAATTAACAGTGAACGGTTGACGACGTACATGGACGCCTTGGCCAAGTTAAAGGAGGAATTCCAAGAAATAACTCTGTAGAAAATTCCCTGAGTAGATAATCAAAAGGCAGACGAGCTGGCTAAGTTGGCTGGATCCTTAATCCCCTAGAGGTTAAACCAGTCGATTGAACACAATCTACTAATTGGCAATATTGACAGATAGACGGAGCTAGAGCTTAAAAATGATTGGAGAGCTCAGTGATGTGTGTAGATTGTACTTATCATTATGCATGATTATTGCACATCACTATAATATTCTTGTGTATGATTTACATATATCGCATCTCCTTTTACATATTTTCTGCATAGTTACTCCTATTTCCAACAATTAGCCCTACACGATCGTGAGACTCCCACGCGGCCGTGTGAGTTCATCACCGAGAAAAGTCCTATGGGGATGTGTGGTTCCCACACGACCGTGTAAATCTACATGACCGTGTGGGCGGTAGTGTGGCGGGGATCTATTTAAAGGGAACTTCTTTCCCTTTGAAAGGGTAGGAGGTTTGACCCCTTGGGGCAACCATCAAGGCTTCCAAGGAGTTTTCGGAGTATTTCTCGACATCTTCCGGCACGATTCTTTGATTCCTATCTATGCATTAGGAGGCATTGATTGGGAGACCAGATCCTTTGCTCCATAAATTTGTGGACCAGGGGATGGTCCACACTCTTTTTGCGGCCAGATTGAGGTCGCAATCCAGACGCAATTGAATACAATCCATCGACGGCTTCATCCGCCCACATATGTTGTAGTTTGGATCTGAGCTGACTACCGGAGAGCGGCAGGAGGCCACCCCCCTTGGTGACTAGCAGCCCAGCCACCCTCCTACCTCCGACGGCCTCCTACCGACCTCCGGGCACCTGCCTGGATCCAAACTACAACCTAGGTGGCCGGGTGAACCCGTCGATGTATGGAACACTATGCAGTGGAGGATGTACTCAATGTCGTGACCTTCGAACCTTTGGAGTGGAGCGAGACGGGTGATACACCCACAAGTGTATGAGAATATCGAAGTAATATAAAAGATTTAACGTATCCACAGGGAAGTATGGTTTCAAGCACTAGCTAGTCTACTCTGGTAGAATATCTAGACTAAACCATTAAAGGAGTTGTAGGTTGTCTGGTCTAAGAGATTATTATAAGGAGATAAGATAGCAACGAATGTGAT
>JBAMIE010000036.1:2448605-2464377 GCA_037177295.1 Kaempferia parviflora | reverse complement strand
TTTAGTCATAACTACTTTGGGAAGCGATCCATCTGCTACACTAGCTGTTATGTTCTAGCATGGGTTGAAATTTGTCAGTGTCTTGATTTTGAGGCCCACAAGCAGCTAGGGCAAATTTTCCACTTGAGGTGTGGTGACCAAAGTACCCAACATTATCTTTTTCATGTTTTCTTCTCTCTGAACATCTAAACAACCTTCTCTAAGGTTGAGTTGTGGCCTTATCCCCTGATTTGTTCCTCAAATTTCATCAAAATTTTTATTGAGCCTGAATAAAAATGTGTACACTATTTTCTTTTCAATAATTTACCCAAGGAATGAAGTGTCGTTCGTGCCGCCCGACACGGACGATTTTTACCATTCCGCTGGGCGGGCGAAACTAACACCGAAGGTGTTTCCATCTCGATGTGTCACACGCAACGCTGGAGGAGTCGTGGGACGCTGCTGGTGGCGTTGGAGGAATTGCGGAAAGCCTCCTTCGGCGCTGAAGGCGTCGACGTGTCTCGTGACGCCACTTCCGCAGGCGTCGCGAGACGCCTCCGGCGGCACCGAAAGTGTCGTCGGATGCCTCCAACGATGTCGGACGCCTCCGACAGCGCCGGAAGCGTCGCTGGACCCCCTCCTCCGCAATTGCGGGATCGCGACTTTTCTCGATTTTCTTTTCTTTTGATTTAATTAATTTAAATAATTTCCAAGGTATGGGTGATATTTTGAAAAGTCTTTTATAACCCCTAATAAATTATCCCAATAAAATATATTTAAAATGAAAATAAATTTAATAAGTTTTATTAACTAATATTCTAAAAATTTATTTTTTAATGTTTTAAATTTCATTTTAAAAATTTAAAAAATATATATAATAATTCTGATTTATAGTTAATATTGTTTTATTATTTTGTATTATTTTAAATTTAATTTTAATTTTTTTATTATTTTGTATTTTTTATTTAATTAATATTTTGATATTTTTACTATTTAAAATATATATTATTTAAAATAAATAAATAAATAAATAGTTAATTTATATAATTTATATATAAAGTAATATGTTAGTGTTAATTTACATACTTATTATAGGTACATCAATTTTAATTTGAATTATTGATAATTTGTGTTATTGATAGATTAATTTTCTTTAAAAAAATTTATATTTAATTATTTTAACAATATTAAGTTGTTCAATAATTTGATAACTTATACAAAATCAATATACAACTTATTTTATATACACCATAAATATATTTATCTAATAATTACTATATATAAATAAAAAAATACTGAAACCAGCACGACACGATACGATAAACCGTATTGTTCCGGTCTGGGACCTAAACCTCGGCACGGGTCAAAATTTTAAACCTTGAGTTTACCTACTTAACTCTAGCAATTCCATAAATATTCTTTGCACATATCAACTTGTTGCCAATAGCGTGTGAGAGTGTTAGAATATTAGGTTCACCATAAAATCTTCTTGTTGCAAATCATATAGAATACTTTTTATTTCCAACAATTTTGAGGTATTTTCCTTATTGAATAAGTCTCCCTCACTAGTTCTAAGATTTCTCTTATTGTTCCATATAAGAGAAAATTTTTCTCTATGTCATAATTCATGGAATTAATTAACCATGACATAATGATTTTTAGCATCTGGACCTCGAGTCGTCTACCTTTGGAGGGGCTGCTTCTCTAGATAAATAATCATCCTTTTCTTCCTTTGTCACATATGAACATCATCACCGATCGGGACCATTGGAGATAATTGTTCCCATTGAGTTTGTCATGTAATGAAGATTTGATTGTCATGGCATATTCCACTGAGGTTGGAAATGAGAGAATTTTAATGAGAGGCGACGACAAATGTTGTGGAGGAGGAACAAAGTTTTTCCATAGTCATTCTGAATTTCACTATGTATAGACAGAATGCATTGTATGGATAACACAGATTGTATGAATGACCAACAACCAGGAGATACTATACAATTGTAGCAAAAAGTTATTATGCTCAACATAAGCGCCCCTCACAGCCCGTCCCCAGGTTATGTGAAGGGAGGTAAATCATGGGTTCAACTTATAACCAACCACCAAATGGCTAGGGGGTGGGCCAGAGGCATGCGTCCGTCGAGAATTGATCCCTCGCCCCATTGAAGCAAGTTTGCCACTCTCTAGCCAACTGGGCCGGGAGATATTATACAAACTTTTATGGACGATGGTCGAAAGACAATGAAAGAAGAAGCTACGGTTAACCGTCATTTAATACTTGCGATAGGAGAGACAATTAGGGTTTGGAGATATGGCTAGGATTGACTTTGATACTATTTTCAAAATTAAAATTGTATTAACTCACAAGAATAATATTGTATAACCCTGCTTATAGATGATACCACATTTAGAAAATAAGGAAAGACAACTTATAAATCACTTTTTAAAAAGGGAACAAATAATTAAAATAGAAAAATATATACACATATATATAAGGAAGCAATAGTATTTTACAATATTCTACTGCCGGAAATAAGAGGCATTTTTTGTGTACCACCAAATCTAGAAGTGAATAACCTTGATACTAGAGGATATAGTCTCTAAAGAGCCACAAATCTCAAGAGAAATTGTAAACCTTTTGGATATCCAGAATATAATGAAATAAAAAATATTCTTCGTAATGCTAGTAATACTGCTCTGTGAATGTAACATAAAGTACTAAGCAGCTCAAAAGGAAACCAAACAATACAAATATTGTCTTCAATACCTTGAGCATGTAGAATAGAAGCAGAAAAGGGTTTCATTTCCCTAGCTTTATCCAAGCATATCTCAGCATCTTTCCAGTGGGAGAGGCTCGAATAGAGATTGGCAAGACCTTGCCAAACTTCAAACTCGCTGACTTTGCCATCCTCAAGCTGAAAGAAAAGTCAGAATTTAAAGATATCATATATACATACAAAGACTTGCATCCAAACAAAATATACAATAAAAGGAAACCAATTCTATTGTAAATTATATACTACAGTCCTATATTCCACCCAACCAAGCTATTAGCTATCTAATGAAATTTCATCAATACAACATATCATGTATCATAATTAACATACATCAGCAACTTTGTTTCTTCCAGTACTGAAAGGTAAAATAATTGCATTAAGCAAAGGGCACTAAAAAGTTAGCATATGATCCTTAATATCTCTCATGCTGCCTGTGAATGATGTATAAATACTTGCAATGAAAGGTATGTGTATTTAGTAGATTTTTTTGCTTAGTACTTATTAATGATCAAATGCAAAAACATGAACACAGAGGGTGTGTTAAAGAAGAAAACTGTCATAAATGAGTTGCCAACTTCAAGCTTCAATGCATCCAAAATTAGCAATAACTTTAAATTAATATCCAATAGCAGCATTTGATGCTTTTGTTGTGAGGATACTGCAGTTCTGCAGTGTAGCATATTTTCCTTTATCACTTTTTGCATCAAGCCAACTTGGATTATGATTTTGTTGTGTGAATCCTAGCAAATTTCAACAACATATTGTGACTTGAAAGTTGAAGCACGTTTCATGAACAATGAGCTAACACATCCTAGAATTGTGTTATGACCTAAGTTTATCTTTACGTGAGCAAAGAAGAAAAAGGAACATAAAAAAAGATCCTGTGCTGCAACTCTGGATGCCTAATCTGCACACTATTTAACAGTAAGGATGCTGATAGATATTAATATGAGAATCCATCATTAGATATCCTAAAAGGACAAGATGACATCAATTTCATTTCCTGTTTTACTTCGTTGGTGAAATCTTCACTCTGTAAATATTTTCTGATACTTCAAAAAGGTTCATTACAACAAAGACCAAGGTTAAGGTTTAAGGTTTAAAGTATCAATGCCAAAGTTTTGTCTTCAGCTAAAGCAGTACAGTTTCAGTACCATGCCATGTTGACACTCAACATGCTTTAAAGTGTGCTAACATGATTAGAGATCAAATCAGATTATTGGTTCTGGTACCATCCTAGTGAAATCAGTCAATATTTTTCCAAGACACAAATAAGTACTCCAACAACATCTAATATTAAAATTGATTTCGCCACATGTCTATAAATATATCTTGGTTAACCATTAGGAGTTCAACTTGCACTAACATAATTGAAACTATAACAAATGTAGGTACAAAATATAGATGCATCTAGATTTCTTCGACTTTGGAATTACTTCTCTTTGTTGTTGGTGGTGGTGCTTCCCTTCTTTCACTTGACTCTATTTTATAATGTCTGATCTCCTCCCCATGACTAACAAATAAAATTAAATAAAGAGTCATTGGAAGAGAATAACAGCCTACATATCAATACCAATGAAATTATGTTGGTGCAAGTGGCACAACATCATTTACTCATGCCACCACAATATTAGTATTAGGATTTAGGTACCGATCAGTAATGAGCTCACAATAGTTTCAGTCATGCCGATTGATACGGACCAGTACCTTGAAATCATGACAAGGTCATTCTTCCACTTCTTTCCTAAACTTTACCAACTGTTAACCAGATCAAGGTTTCCAGGTTCTTATTACAAGTTGTACAAATGCAATTGTTATTCTTGTCATCACATGCAAAATCATCATTTTAAAGCAACAAGTAGAACAAGCAAAAATGTAGAATATGAGTAATTTCATGATAGAATGAAGGTAAAGAAAACCTCTGCACTATTCTTGAAAGATCCAGAAGCCTTTCTTTGGGCCTGAACAAGCCCGAGAAGCAAGCGGTATGCTTCAACTGCATGCACAGGTAAGGACTGAACCACTTTTAACTTTGCCTTGAGTCTCAATAATGGTCCTTGTTCCCATTTACCAGTCTCATCAAGAGCTGCATCTGTTACAATTTCAGCCTCAGAGTAACGTTGCTGAGCAGATAAAACCAGAGCAAGCAATTTCCATCCTTTGGATATTGATCCACCAGTTGCATCAATATATTCTTTTGCACATCGAAGTGCAGAACTAGTATTTCGTTGCTCAGCATATTCGAGTCCTAGATCAAAAAGTATATCTGGGTTATGGTGGTCAATAGACATTGCTTCATCTAATGATTTCAACGCTTCACTTTGCAAGCTAGACCTTTCATGGCCTGACGAAGCAATCTTAGCTTGTTTTCCAAGACAAATACCTAGAAAACGAAGACCTATACTTTTTAGATGCTCATCTCCAACTCGAGCATTTGCTATAGCTCTCCGTGCATATTCTACTCCTTCAGAAGAAAGAGAATGGCGCTTACTACAGATCATAGCAGCCAATAGCAACACCATGATATCATTAGGACTTTCATCTTTGTTTAATGACTTCCTTAATAAGTTCAATGCAGAAATACTTTCACCTGAAGCACTATAGCAAAGGGCTAAGCTGTACCACCTATCACACCGTGGATATATTCCAGGCATGACCTCTTCAATGTGTCTAGCAAGTACAGAAGTTTGGCCACATAGAGATAGTGCAAAAGAAAGATGTTCAATTACCGATGAATCCCACTGGATCTTGCCCAGATACCATTTTCTTAACACTAGCATTAGAAGTAAAATAGCCTCTTCCAAATTATTTTTTGGAACAAATGCACCATCAACTTGGGAAGCCAAACTAGGTGGATTAGCCTCCACTCCACCATACAATAAAAGTACAGCAAATCTTTTCTGAATCCTTGCACTGCAATCATCATCAAGGTTCCATTGACTTAGGAGTGCACGACGGTACGATGCAAAAGCTTCCTGATAGCACCCAGCTTGCTTATAGAGCTCTGGAAGTAGCTCAACTGCCCTACTAACAGTTTCCTGTAACTTCTGCTCAACTGAAAAATCTGGTATGCCAGGTTGGAACATTTTTTCCACAGCATCAAGGACGCTACTACATTCCTGAGCAGCTTCTGCAAGATGATAGGCAACCTCTTTGTAACTCAGGATTCAGGGGGTTAGAAAATATCAGAAACTTAGATGACAAATTTAACATAAAGAGAGTTAAAAAAAAGGAAGTCCAACTGGTCAATGTCTAGAGATCCTTATGCAATCTGCACAAATCATAAACGATGAAACGAAGATCGTACCAGCAGCTTTGCCTAGTTTACGTAATGACATGGACTTTAGATAGATGGCTTCAAGTACAAGACTAGCAGCATGTTGCGATGGCATTTGTACAGATTCACCATGTGATCTATTCCTCTTTGAAGGATGCTTCTCATCACTAGAACTTTGTAATCGCTGAATAGCAGCTTGAAGGTCTATTCCATCGAATACTCGAACAGCAGATTCAATATTACCTCTTTGATATTCAAGTCTTCCAAGGAGTGCTCTTGCTTCCTTTATCATGCAATGGACAAACAAAATTAAGGGATCAAGCCTAAATTATCTGATAAAAAGGTGAAGCATCCATCATACAGACGGTCATTTCATAATACTCAATGGCATCAGGCAGATCTATAATTGTTATCTACAAATCGAAGTCCAAAAGCCAAACAACCATCATGGAGAATTTAGGTTGTCAAAAACAATTCTTTTCCTAACAGAAGTTTCACTGAGCGACCAAGAATTTCTATGTAAGAATCGCAAACCAATCATATCTTAGAGTTCAACAAAATTAAAGGGGAAAAAATAAATTGAGATGTCGCACGGAAGTAATTACAAGAATCAAATATTCAAATTTTATTTTTCACTATTCACATCGTTTTGGTTTCTATGAAGTTCAAAATGCTTCATAAACGTTATCGGCAAAATTTGCGACGCGATTCTGAAATCTAACAATGTTCATTTGAGAAAAAGATATCGCCATTGAAAGAGACAATGCCTCGATATCGGTAGATTACAGAAAAAAGGGGGTCAATCTACGAAACCCAATCTGGGTGACAACACGAGGTCTATGCACAAGAAAAGTTCTACATAGAACAGGAGCAACGAACAAATTAGGAATCCGGACAAGAAGGCGATAGGGACCGAACCTCGTAATTGAGCGAGAGCCCTTCCTGGAGCGACGACTCGGCCTCCCGAATGTTTCCATCATCGGGCTTGGCTTCCACTTCATTCGCCTTCTCAGAGAGGCCGTTGCTCGGCGCATCCTCCTCTTTCGTGGATATCACATCCTTATCGCCACCGCCCCCCTCGCCTTCAAGATCCCCCATGTCCACGTTCCAAGACGGAAGCTTCCGTCACGCATACGCCCACGAGCAGCCCGGACGGTCGCCGCTGAAGGAGAAGGCGCCAAGCCTCTACCGGGGTCGGATCGGGAGGCGGGAAAAGGGATCAAGAGGGGATGGGGTCGAGATCGGCGGCGAATCCCCGGGGCGGTTCCATGGTCCAGAGGGAAGGTTGGTTATGGTGACCGGGATTTAAAGAGAGGAAGGTGACCGGGATTTAAAGAGAGGAAGGTGACCGTGACCGGAATCAACGGTAGCGGAAAATGGATTTTTTGTAACTTATTTCAATAAAAATTTATATTAAGGTGAACATTATTTAAAAGAATATTTTATTTTTTTTAAAGTTTATTTCTCGTCTAGTAGTTTTGTTATTTAGTTTCGGTTAAAACTACTTTATCATTTACATTGACTTTAAAAGAATTTTTTAATTTTATATAAAATTAATTAAAAAGGTGTCTCCAATTTAAATAAAATCAGAATAACACTCCATCTCATTTCTCATAACAAAAATATCTTCATTGTAGGATCGATACGTTCGATATAAAGAGATAAATATAAAGCGTATAAAAAATTATTAGAAAAACATAATGGAAAATAAAACCAAACAAAATACGAGTACATAAATGATTTATTTGGTTCGGCTCCTACTCCAAGACTCACGGTCTTCCAGACCATATCGTTCGATAATTCACTAAAAATCTCTTCCGGTAACGTGGGAAGAGTGAATCGAGTATAAGAATTAAAGTAGAGAAGTGTAACAGGCTACACTTCTCTATTTGCAAGTATGAAATAATGAACACTTAAAAAATTACCAACACCAGGAGATTTGAAGTGGATCGGGTTCGAGTGTTGGTGTCGATCTTCCGGCAACAATCGAATAACTCAAAGTAGCACAGCAGCAGTCGGATGGTTCGCAGCAGCAGAAGACTTGTAGATTGCGTAGAAGGTAGTGTATCTTGAAAACTGCTCGAACATGCCATATAAAGGTCGCTGAAAGCGCCTTCAGCCTGCTCGAAGATGCCTCCAACGTCAGCGCCTATCCCCAAATGCACAGAGTCGATAACTCCAGTCGTCTGCGGAGTTTTCCTTAAGGCGCCTTCAGTGCTCGAGAAGGCGCTTTCGCTAGGCACCTTCAGCTGCGTGAAGGCGCCTCCACGCCTGTCACTTGATCAACGAAAGACTCCCTTAGGGTAATCATAACACTTGTAACTCATTATGATTTGAAGCTACACTAAATGAACGTAAAAACTGCATTCCCCAATGGAGACATATATAGAGGAATCTATATATATGATGCATCCAAAGAACTTGAGTCCTCATACTTCAATCACCTAGTATGTAGATTAAAGAAGTCCATTTATGGTTTAAAACATGTGTCCCGTCAGTGGTACCATAAATTTGATCAAGTGGTTATCTCATTTGAATTTAAAGAGAACTCCGTTGATTAGTGCATATATGTCAAGTTCAGTGGGAGCAAGTTTGTTATAAGAGAACTTCAGTCCTCAGACATAAAACACCTAGTATGTAGATTAAAGAAGTCCATTTATGGTTTAAAACATGTGTTCTGTGGTACCGAAAATTTGATCAAGTTGTTACCTCATTTAGATTTAAATAGAATCTCATTGATTAGTGCATATATGTCAAGTTCAGTGGAAGCAAATTTGTTATACTTGTTATGTACATAGACGATTTTTGCTTGCAAAACAATAATAAGGGTCTGCTGCATGAAATCAAATCATTTCTATTTGGTAATTTTGAAATGAAAGATCTGTAAATGCAATCATGTTTTGATGTGTGTGTCAAAGAGCTTAAGTTAGGTTTCATATTGCTTTGATATGTGTTTAAGTCATGCAGGACTTAGAGAAACACATGAAGATCTCATCCAAAGGCTCGGGTCCTTGAGTCGGTGAAGGATGGTGCATCCGAGGGATTGTCAGACGAGGAGCAAAGGAGTAGAGCTGAGGAAGCAGACTTCAAGGCAACGCGAAGAATGACATGGAGACAAGCCATGGACTTGTATGCATCCGAGGGACGAAGACTGAGGAAGAGAGCTTCAAAGGGCGATTTCAGAAAGATTAGTGTAAGAGTTGTAATGTGCTAGTCGACTGGGCAGTCGACTGATGTAAGGGTTTGAAATGCATAGAAGTTTCTATGCTCGATCAGTCGACTGGGCAGTCGACTTATCTTACTACCAGTTGACTGCATAGTTGACTGGTAAGTAACCGTTGGTTAAAATCGTGGATTCTGTGATGGCCATTGTGAGAGCCAACGATCATACCAATCGACTGGTATCGAGCTGAGTGGACTTTATGCTCCACTCTCTCCTCCTATTTAAGGAGGGTCTTAGGCATGTGAGAACTTCTTAGTGCTTTAGTGATCCATTCTCTGTAATTGGCCAAGATCTTCAGCTTTCTTCCTCCTAATCTCACTCCCATTTGTAAGAGGAATAAGCTCATTGTGAGAGGTTTGCTTCATCGAGAAGAAGCAAGTTCATAGTGAAGAATCGTGTGATCGTGTGGACTCTTGGATTAGTCATCTCCGCTGGAGGTGGATACCAAGTAAAAGGATAATTGTTAGTATTGTTTGTTTCTTTATTTTGTTATTTCCGCTTGCGCTAACCCTAGTAGGAATAACTAACCATCCATTCGATCTCTAACAAGATCTTGGTGAAGCATCCTTTGTTTTAGGCATTCTTAGACTTTCACAACAAACTTATATTGAAAATGTGCTTATGATGTATAACATGTAGAACTGTATACCTGGTGACACACTTGTGTCAAGAGGTGACAAGTTCAGCTTACAGCAGTGTCCACGACTTGAATTTGAAATAAAAGAGATAGAACAATTTCCATATGCGTTAGCAGTGAAAAGTCTCATATATGCACAAGTTTGTACTCGATCAGATATAACATTTATAGTGGATATGCTAGGCAGATATGCTAGTAACCTAGGACTATCACACTGGAATGATGTAAAGATAGTGATGTAGTATTTGCAAAGAACTAAGGGACATATGCTCACGTATCGGAAGTCAGATCTCCTAGAGGTGATTGATTATTCAGACTGTGATTATGTTGGATGCTTGGATAGTAGGAGTTCTACTTCAAGCTACATTCTCATGCTTGCTGGAGGGGCTCTATCTTGGAAGAGCATCAAGCAGACGCTAGTAGTCACTTCTACTATAGAGACAGAGTTGGTAGCATGCTACGAAGCATCCAATCACGAGATTTGTCTGTGAATATAGATCGATGATGATATTAACAGGTCAGTGGTCACTGAGGATTTACTATAATAATGAAGCCACGAAACTTTATGCCAAGAACAACTACAGAATAACCACAGTTTATCGAGTCTAAGCACATCGACATCAAGTTTCTAGCAGTTAAAGAAAGAGTTTAGAGTTGTCAGATTATGGTAGAGCACATTAGCACATATTTCATATTGGCCGATCCAATCACCAAAGGTTTGGTACCTAATATGTTTCATGCGCATGTTGTGGATATGAGAGTCCTTTTTATGGGAGAATAACTCATCTAGTGGGAGTTTGTATTTATTTTATTGCTCTATATTTGATAATAAAGACAAATATTTTTTGTTTTGATTATTGTACGTACTTAAAATTCAAAACATTAATGGGAATTTATATGTTTGTTTGACACTCTGACTTAGGTATTATGATTTACTGCTGCTGTTTAGCATTTGGTGCTTGTAAATTGATACAGATTCCTTTTGGAATCATAAAGTTTGGATAATGATTTGCTATTGCAGTTTAGCATAAAGTATTTTGCAAATATGATCTGACCTTTTTTTTTGGGTCACTTAGGATCAGTTAGAAATTGACCATAACTGATCACATTTTATGTAATTTTCACATTATACATCCATATCTTGATCTATGTCGTTAATAAAATTGGTATTGTGATTACTGTTGGGGATTGCTATGATCATATACAATAGTTATGACCTATTTAATGTTGGAGCAATCTAGGTACCCTAGGTTTTGATATTTAGGCAAAGGTTTAAGTTAGGTTTATTGTTGTATTTAATATGCATTGTGAGTATGCAGGAGATAGGTACAGCATGTGAAGTCCAAGTGTGATCTTGACAAAAGAGGAAAGTTCAAGTAGAGGCTTGGCGGCATAAGACCAAGGAGGAGCCTTGGCAATGTAAGCCCAAGTGGGACTTGACATTAGAAGACCCGATAACAAAAACTGAGGCTGATGGAAGCATCTAGAAGGCAATGTGCGAAGGATGGGGAGGCATCCGAGGGGCGCAAGGCTGATGGAAGATGGCTAGAAGGATAGGTCTAGGTTGGTCGGGCGAGGACGAGTGCTGAGGGACTGCACTTGGGGTGAAAATCTTAGTTTAGGGTTGTACCAGTCGACTGTGCACAAAGAAGACTGCTAATCTGAAACTTACAGAAAGATCAGTCGACTGATCATGAGATGAGTCGACTGGTGCTGAGCCAGTCGACTGGTAATTAATCGTTGGCTAGCCGTTGACTGTGGACCAATCGACTGGTGTATGGACCAGTCGATTAGTAATGGACAGATCAACAAAGTGATGTGCTGATTGCCTATATAACCAAGAGTTGTGTTTTTTGTTAAGGTTGACGAAATCTAGAGTGGTTAACAGCAGATTAGTAGTCTTCCAAGCCTTAGCTCACGAGAGTGTTGATTGTTTATGTGGCGAGGTTTCTCCACCCACAAGGAGCTATACAAGTTAGCCGAAGGTTCCGGGGAGTCATCCGCAGACGGATCGGGATCGTCCACCTTATGGACAGCCGTGGAGTAGGAGTCCTAATCTCCGAACCACGTAAATCGGTTTATTGCTTCTTTATTTGTTTTTGTTTTGTATTCCGCTGCGTACACTAACAACGTAGGAAGAAGTAAAGTTTTGGGGTGCCGGCCTATTCACCCCCTTCTAGCCGGCACATAGGTCCTAACATTTAGTCCTATACCAATGAAGTTAATGTACCAGATTATTTACAGGGGTATCTTGTATCCATAAAGTTTGATACCACTTAAAATTTTATTTGTATTTCACATACAACTCACATGTAGCTCAAGTGGGAAATTTTTGAATTTTATTATCCTTATTAGGTAGGCGTATTTGTAAGTTGAACATGTGAATACAATTCAACCCTTTAAAGTGATCTAATTTATGTTTATTAGGTTCGGATTATTAGATACGAGTTTAATGTGTAGAATCCTTTAGCCAATCCGTTATCATCTATGAGCCGATAACGGATTGGATTGCTATTAAGGGGAGGTCCCTAAATGTTTAGGAAATAATTTTGACCTAGTTTCTTGTTCCCATTGATAAGAAGCTTTTCGGTGCCGTCATCCTCTAAGCCCTTGGAAGACCTTCATTCTTTTTTCCGTTGCATCTTCTTTACAGGGATCAAGCCGACGTGACGACGCTAAAGATAAAGACATGGCTTATCAATCGGGTTGCTTGTCTTTATATTTAATATATCACTTTATTATGTCATATTTTACGATAAAATTAGATTTTATTGTTCTTATTTTTTCTATTTAAATTTTTATTTTAGTTGTCTAGAATTCATACATCTTAGGTTTTGTAAAACTACTATTGTGCCAGAATTGAGAAAATCTTCTAGAGCTATGATGCCACCATGCATTGAGATTTTCTCCATCACTTAATTATATTTTGTTGATCAATAGAAGTGACCTAAAATGTTATGAGAAGACAATGCACATCCATGAATCAATCTGGTGGGAATCAGCCATGCAAAGATGAGATGGATTCTTTGATATTTAATCGAGCATGACAATTAGTAGAGTTACCATATGGGAAAAAGACATTGCAGAATGAGTGGATTGATAGAAAGCGCTATAAAGCAACTTGTTAACAGAAAGAAAAAATTGATTGCCTTGAAAATGTACCGGATGTTTTTAGAAGCAAAAGGCACGGTATCTTACTGATAATTTCGCCGATATTTGATTGTAGTTAGGGTGAGCAATCGATTAATAATTAAATCTATTGATTGGATTAAATCAAAACGGAATATATCCAACTTTTTTAGATAAATCAATCGATCAAATTTAAAAATTGATTCATTCGATTATCGAAATAACTATCTTTTTTTATCAGTCGATGTATTAATGATGTTGCATATAAGTCAATTGTTATTGGACAATTGAATCGAGAATCGAGATTTTAAGATTTTTTTTTTTTTAAATACAGGTCCAACAACATCAGTCAATTGATGTTGTTTGATTTAATCAATTTAATTGATTTTTAAATTTCTAAAATGAAGACCGTATCAAATAAATTGAAATAACTAAGATTTAAAAAAAAAAATCAAAATTTTGACTAAACTAAATTGAATTTTTAAATTTATCTGATTTGATTTAACCCATTTTAATTGATTATTCAGTAATCACGATATGTACTGTTACTTAACTTAAACCTTAAACGGATTAAATCAAAATATTATTAGTTGACTAATACAATGATGAATGAGAGTTTCTGATCATTAAGGGAATTTCTAAATTGAACTTGGTCACTGAACATATTTAGCCACTGAACCTTGTCTTTTGGAGTGAAAACTAGTGTCTTTGTGAACTTAGACACTTCTACTAAGTCTAGTTTCTTAATCTGGACTCTAATTGAATTTCGTCTGTAAACTAATCTAAGTGTCATTGAAGATATATTTAGCCTCAGAACTTTTTCTTTTAAATTGAATTATGGTTTGTTTGAACTGTGTCACTTCTACTGAAACTAATCTCAAAATTGGATATTCATGCTATGTTTGGAAGGAAGTGAGGGAAGGATAAATAAAGGGAATGAGAATTTTGACTCTTGTTTGATATGGAGTTAGTTAAAGAGAGGAAGGAGAGATAAGGTTAAGCTTTACCCTTGCATGCTCATGAATCGGTATAATTTTTTACACCCTAATTTGGAGTGTCCTAATTTTCTGGAATATGAAACGATGTGACAATTTTACAGTCAGTTAAAATTTGATTGTTCAAAACATTCTCCATAAAATATTAGTGAATTTTCTCTGGGTCAAGGTTGATCAGGTTGATGAGCTTGAGCTGACTCAAGTTTGAGTCATGATGCTTAAGTTTCAATGTAAGTTTCGATGTTTGACAATGTATGGGGAGATTATTGAAGCAATTGTCCCAGAGAGATTGTCGACCAAAAGTCAAGTATGTCAAGGTTGACCGGATACTTGATTAGGAAATTCCTAACTGGAGGTTAGGCAAGGAAGAAGAAAATTCAAGCGAGTCAAGGCTGACCGGACACTTGGTGGGGAAAGTCTAGATGAGTGAAGTCAGACAGATAGAAATTCAGGTGAGTGAAGCAAGGTGAAAGTCCTGGTGAGTA
Organism: Kaempferia parviflora; assembly: GCA_037177295.1. Lineage (NCBI taxonomy): Eukaryota > Viridiplantae > Streptophyta > Magnoliopsida > Zingiberales > Zingiberaceae > Kaempferia > Kaempferia parviflora. The sequence continues at coordinate 2,449,878 of JBAMIE010000036.1, read as the reverse complement.
CAGCCAGGTAGTGAGGAAATCCAGGTGAGTGAAGTACGGTGAAAGTCCTGGTGAGTGAAGTTAGGTAGTGAGAAAATCCTGGTGAGTGAAGCCAGGTGAAAAGTCATAGTGAGTGAAGCTAGATAATGTGAAAGTCCTAGTGAGTGAAATCAGATGTTGGAAATCAAGGTGGGTCAAGGTTAATCGGACACCTGGAATTTGGTAAGTCCAAGTGGGTCAAGGTGACCGAACACTTTGCACGAGATGATAAGTCCAAGTGGGTCAACATTGACTAAACACTTGACATGTAAAGAAAAGTCCAAGTGGGTCAAAGAATTGACCAGACACTTGGTGACGAAGTCCTAAGCAAGTCAAGGTTGATCGGTCAATTGATCGATCCAGTCATCCTCAATCGAACACTTAGAATGAGATTTCCCAAAGTCTTGGTCGCACTAAGTTCCTCATGTGTTTCACTAAGTGTTGCATAACTCAAAGGCATATCAATACAATATGAAAGTTTAACTTAAACCCTTTGACACACATATCAAAATCATGATTGCACCCGATCAAACGTAGGTCGATTGCACTCACAAATAAGGCGTAACTTTACTTGGTTGATTATATTAAAAACTACTTAGATACTTACAATTTTATTATTGTATTATTTTTTACTTCCGTTGTATATTTTGTCAAACATATTAAGCACACATAACATTAAGCCTCTCAATAGACCTTTTGCTCGATAGCTCAGTGTCCAACCTTCTGGCTCGATAGCTCGACCTCCTTACTAGGCCCAGCCGACAGTTCGACCACTCAACCTCCTGTTAGACCTTTTTTGACAGCTCAGTCACTTAGCACACTAGACCTTCCTCGACCTATCTAGTGAGCTGGGCCTACCTATGGTTTGGCCTCCTCAATCGGTCTTCCTGACTCGATAGTTTCAGTTTCAGTCCATTCTGACTGATCAAATAAATCTAAATTTTAAATTCAATAAATTTTAATTTATCTCCTACACTAATCTTAAAAGAGTAAGATTAACAAATCATAAAAAAAAAAAAAAAAAAAAAAAAAAAAAAAACAAAAAACTCTCCACAATCTTCTTGCGTACATTAAGGCGCCATCGGCTCTTTGCCACGCCAAAACAGATGAATAATATGTTGTAAATTAATTACAGTATAAAGATTGAATAACAATCTATTGTACCAAAGTAAACAGCAGGATAAACAACAGATAATGAAATAGTTAGAGATCAGAACTTGAAATTCATGGGGCTGCTCAACCACAGATTTTCCTT
>JBAMIE010000036.1:2431691-2448505 GCA_037177295.1 Kaempferia parviflora | reverse complement strand
CACAGTAATTCAGAGGTATCGGTTGATTCGTCCAAAAGAAAATTTAGGGATCGGTCAATTGAATATCAGGTTCGGTCGACCGATCAATTAATGACATTAATGGAGGAAGATCGGATCGAAGCAAACAAGACAATATCAAAGGCAAGATCGGAAGCTCTGGCACTGGCACTGACATCTCTCTGACTGAAGCGAGTCTGCAAAGTCGGTATACTTTAGTTAAGCTTGCTTTATAATTGTAATTGAAGATTTGTACTTGCAATCATTTGCGACATATTAAATTGCCCATCGGTGTGGTCAAGGATAGCGGGACTTCGAGTAGGAGTCGAAACAGGCTCCGAACGAAGTAACCGAAAGTGTTTCTTTGTTTTGATTTATCTTCTTTCCGCTGCGACTCTAAAATTGATTTAAGAAAAGATTTTTGACGAGAGCGATATTCAACCCCCCTCCCCCCTTCTATCGCTATACCGATCCTTCATCTTCAACAACTTCTGTCAAGTCAAGTAAAGCATCTCTTATATGTACAATTTGCTCTTTTATAACTTTCACACTTTCAACATGATTTTCCCAACGGGTATGTGACAATGGCTTAACGGTCAAACTAGACACCTTATCTTTAAAAATTTTCCATCTCTTTGTAGAGGAAGAAAATAATGTGTAGATGCGATGCACCACACTAAAGAAGGATTTAGCTTTAGGACAACATTCCACCATATCAACTAATGCCAAATTAAGACAATGACAACCACATGGTGTGTAAAAATCTCTAGCAAAAAGATTTTAAGTAATCTTTTTTACTCCTTTGTGTCTTCCACTAATGTTAGACTCATTGTTGTACCTCTGTCCTCTTATGTCATCAATGTCAAGCCCAACTCTAGTTAACGCATTTAAAAGTTCACCTGATAATTCAAGACTTGATGTGTCACCCACCTTCAAAAACTCAACCCAATATTCTTCTACTTTTGGTGTGTCTATCGAATCATCCACGCATCGTAGCACTAGAGACATTTGTTCTTGATAACTCGCATCTGGAGTACAATCAAGTATTTCTGAAAAATACTTTGCATGTTTAACTTTTACAATGATTGTCCTTTTCACTTCATTTGCCAAAGTCTCTATCAATTCATTCTAAATTTTGGGACTAAAATATGTATACTAAGATTCCCTTGCTTCACAATGTTGAACATGCCCCTCCATCATTGGATCAAACTAAGCAATTATTTCTATCATTTGCAAAATTAGTCCATTGTTCTCGACATAGAGTTTCTCATCATCCCCTCAAAAGGCCAAAGTATTTTTGGCAAGTGTTTTTACAATGGAGATTATTCTAGTTAATACTTGCCTTCAATGTTGTCTTTCTTTGTTAATTTGAAGTTGCATACTGCAATCAATTGTTTGATTTTTTTCAACCTCTTTTCTAATTCAACCTAAGCAATCATGCAATCCATATGGTCTATACTAGCTTCATATTGTTTAAGACTTCTATGCACATTATGCCAGTCTTTGTATCCATCATTACCCAAATATCTCATTCTACTCATCATTTGTTCAGTCTTGAACAACTTGCAACAAAAGCAAAAAAATTTTATCCAATGAAATATAATATACAAGCCATCTTCTATCTAATGTTTGTTCATTTGCCATTGCCTGTGTATAATGTGATGAATCAAAATGTCGATTGATACTATCCATAGGAAACAAAAAACCATCCACTTTTTTTGGATCCATTTCTATTAAATAATCTCTCAATTTTTGAGAGATATTATTCTAATTTCCAAGATCCTCCAAATTATGAGTCAAATTTAATTGTTCATGTTGAGTGTCTTCTTCTAAGTTTTCATTCGACTCAACCAAATTGACAACCTCGACCAATTCTTCATTTTCATTGTGAAATGATCCCGTCTGGAAGCTGAGAAGTTGGAACGATCGGTGACGTGGCTAGAATGTTGACTTGACCGTCACGATAATCCGGAGGAAAGGGGGTGAACTGTCCTCTAGGTTGACCAAGTCGTCTGAAGTCCTCTGGTCAACACTCCTCACCGGTCCTAGCATTCCGGTGCTCGGAGTGGGTCCCCAAAAGGTACGCAGTAAGGAGCCGGATAAATAATAGCACAAAAGACTATATTAAATGATAAATACAGGGAACGTACCCTGGCTCCGGGGGGGGCACCCTCGGATGGATCGGTGAGCAAGTCAGGGTTCTAGTCAAGTCGTCGTGACCCGGAAAGCGATAGACTGGGCCAGATGTGATGCGGGTCCAGAAGGCGACACACGTCCCATTGCCGCAACGGCCTGCAAGCTGGAACATAGCAAAGATACACAAGCAGAGATATACCATCTTCCCGATGCCACATTCAACTATGATTTGTAGAAAAAAAGCCAAATTTATATAGGTTTATGATAAGCTAACAATTTGCCTACACAATCTCACAAAACACAATGTAGATGTATACATGCATGTTTGCAGTTGTACATGGCAGATGGTTTGTGCATCTAGATGGGGTGAATACTATTTTAACTCGCAGACAAAATATTTGCTTTCTCTTGTTTAGTTTAGTATAAGGTCAAACCATAAGTTAACTTTTCTCATTAGTGTAAATATAAGAACACTAACCACAAATAGCATTTGCTAATTAACTTAGAGATATAACATGGTTCAGACCCTAGATGCTACTCCATGACCTAATGATCCGCCAAGTGAATTGAATCCAAAATTTTCACTAAACAAACTCTGAGAGAATTGGAGAAGCCTCACATAAAATATTCTATAGATATAAAATAAAAGCATATGGAAGATATTACCAAACATTGAGCACTAGAAGTCTTATAATGAGCACAAAAATGCAAATATTTACTACGTATAAGTTGTATATTCGACATTCCCTTCACTCCTATTTATAGTAACAAGGGTGTATTCAAATAAATGATAAGATAACTCATTCGGATAACATTTGGTTAGAATACTGATCTATACAATAATAGTAGATTGTTATCTAGATAAGATACCGTTATTGTTCAATGACTAGAAATTATTCTACTAATATACTTTCAATTAACTACTATACATCCAGTCGACTAGACTTCATAAGATAACAATTTTATCCACTACACTTTTATCTTCAGTCAACACCATTAGGATTGAGTCAAGTCAACCATAATCAATCAATATTCATGCAGTTAGCTCAACTAGTTGATATAGCAAGTTTATTTTATCTAACAATCACATAAGTCAATTAAGGCAGTCATCTAAGCAACCTAGTTGAATGAAACAAACACATAATCGACTAGATCTCTGATTTTATTAGACTTACACCATGTAAACACTAATAAACTGTAAGATTAAGCTCATGCCTCAACTATGACTAGGAACTCATATTCCCTTGTCAAAGGCTCTTAATCAAGCATATCTAACAACCCACGATTACAAATCACACAATGTATCATAGCTTATTGTCTTCCTATTGTTGCATCTTTACATTATCCGAGAGTGCACCTTCTATGAGGTCCTTGAGTCCCTTGGATTTACCAAGTCCATAGCCTACTCCACATGTGATTTTTCACTTTCACCTACGAAGTCCACCTATTTCAACTCAAGTCAAAGTTGGCAAACGAGCTCCAATCTCCTAATCATATGGTCCCTTGAATATCTCATATCATCCTTTTTCAAACTCCAAAAAACTTCTTGGGCCTTAAGCTAGCCAAACCATCTTGGAGCTTTATAAAGTTTATCTGCTAATTTCGAATATACCCTACTATAGTAAGCTAAATTATTCAATGTAAGGAACAACAGTTAACAACTCCAAAAATAGAATTTATATAATCAACCTATTGAAAACACACGATTCCTAAAACATACACACAAGAAATCTTCCAAAGATCATTATCTTCTCCCACTCGATGTGAAATTAAAGATCCCCACAAAATACATTAAGAAAGATCTAGGATGAAATCTTCATAAAGGGGAAGTAAGTAGCTAATAGTATATGATAGTATCTTTGTTTTCTCACTCTGGCTCCTCTTCAGAAAGTTAGATTGTCGTCCAAACTTGTGAGATCCAGTAGCCTAAAAGGTAACACGAGTTAAAGGCAGTTTGGTTATACCAACATAACCACTCTAACGCTCAAGTTAGTCACCGATAGAAGAGGACTAGCTTTGTAAAAATATGAAACTAGATGAAGAAGAAGAAAGAGAAGAAGAAAGTTTAGTGGAGAAGGGTTGCCTCCGCTTGAATAAAAAGAAAATCATCGTACCTGTGACTCACCCTCTCTGATGTTTATATAGCTGTCAGGAGAGTATCTCCACGTCAAATGTTGCTCCTCCATTCTTCTCGTATGAGTAAATGAATGAACCAAATTTGAAATTGTTAGTTGCCTCTCCATTCACTGTGCATCACGTTTCAGACGAAGGTGACCAGGAAACTAGATCCGACAATTGTTAGCTATTTCTCCATTCATTGAATGCAACATATTCAGAGGAAATTATTAGGGGACCAAATCTGACATCTACTTCTAACCACTCCATTCAGAAGGAGCTACGTATTTCTTGACATGTAGAGTTGTAAACAAGTCAAGCCAAACTAAGCTTTATAGTGTTCAAGTTTATTTGATAAGGTAACCGAGTCAAACCAAACCAAGTCTAAAATGAACCAAGTCATTAAAATGAGTGTTCAAGCTTAGGTTGATTTCTTTTTTATGAGCTTGAGCTTGGTTCGTTTAGATGTTATCAAGATTTTAATTCAATCTTATTTGATTGTTTGTAACTTTTATAATTTAAGTCTGTTTGATTAGTTATTGAGCTCGATAATACAAATTTATCTGTTTATTATAAAAGTTTCTTTCTTTATTTATTTATAAAAGTTCCCCTGAGCAGGCGCCTGCTGCCAGGGGAAAACTAGCCGTTTGCCTAGTGTTTTCACGACCGTTGGAGATCAGGCGCCTAATGCTTGGAGCAGACGCAACGCCTGGTGGCGAGAGTTTTAGTCACGAGCTCTATTCAAGAGAGCTCGTGAACCACGAGCTTGGTTGATGAAATTGGATGTGGTCAACACCCAATTAGTAGTCTACAAGCTCAGAGCATTTGTGTACATCCGAGAGGTCTCGGAGAGGTTGTCGCGAGGTTTCTCCACCCACAAGGAGCTACATGAGCTAGCCGGAGTTTTCGGGGAATCATCCACCGACGGATTGAGATCGTCCACCTTACGGACAGCCGAGGAGTAGGAGCTCTAATCTCCGAACCTCGTAACGGTTTGTTAGCGTCTGTCTTTCCTTTTGTTAGTGTATTTGTTTGTTATTCCGCTGCGTAGCTAACAAGTGTAGGAATACGACGATTTGGGGTGAGCCGACTATTCACCCCCTCTAGTCGGTCGTCAAGGTCCCAACAAATCTAACCATTAAGCCCTAGAGGTAAAATTTAATTGGCTTAATCCGGAGCTAAAAAAATAAAAAATGTTATTAGATCATGGTAGCATAAGGCGATTCGCTTGTCACAGTGCCTCCACCAGCCTGTCCCAGGCAAACACGTGAGCATCTAAAATTTTTAATATTAATTTTTTTAGCTTGAATATTATAATCCAACCCCTAAACTATAAAGGTAAAATTTAATTACTTACCCAGAGCTAAAAAATAAATAAAAAAAACCATTGAGTGAAGAGGTAATCAGTCTAATCTAATAAAAATTTCCTACTAGCTTTAAATAAATTAGAAAGTAATTGTGAAGATTAATCTAAATAGCGGACATAAAATCTCTTCCAATCCGTGGTAGCTGAAATTTAAATTTAAATTTTTTTATTATCTATTAAATGGTAACCGAGCAATAAATATCTCTTTTTAACATAATCTCGGATTGTAAATAGAACACGTGTCGTGCTGGGCATGAAGGTGAAAAATAGCTCCATCGCGTGCGTGGGAGTAGCATGTGATTTCGCACGTGCCTATTTCGTCCCGTCGTGTTAAAACTCCGCGACCCTCCGTTTGCTTCCGCTTCGTTCCTAGATCCCGAGCTCCAGATCAAAACCCTAGAACAGGGAGGCAGCCACCAACTGATCTCTTCCGACCACCTTAGTCGTCCTCGGCTCGGCTTACCTTCGGATCCGTTTCTAGGGCTTTGCTAGACCTCCGCCTCAAGCCAAATGGCAGCAGAGCCGACCGGTGTTGAAAGATCTCCGCCTCCTGCTGAAGTGGTAGCGGATTCGTTTGCGCCGTTCTTTCTCTTTTGATTTTTTTTTTCTTTTTGTTGTTGCGATCGTCTGATATGATGGTTGGTGATCCAGGTGGGCAACGCGTTCGTGAATCAGTACTATCATATCCTTCAACATTCGCCTGATATGTTGCACCGGTTCTACCAGGAAAGCAGCAAGCTTGGCAGGCTAGATTCTAATGGCGCCATGGTTTTGGTCACCACCACTGAGGTGAGTGCATCAAACTCAATTCTTTTCTTCTTCTGATAAACTTTTTCCTTTCTTGTATTTATTGTTGAACGGGATGCAGGCGATCAACCAGAAGCTGTTGTTGTCGACTGGTCATGTTGGAGCTGAGATGAAGACTGTGGATGCACAAGAATCTCTTGGTGATGGGGTGTCTGTTCTTGTGACTGGGTACCTCACAGGGGAGGACAATGTCAAGAGAAGCTTCGTCCAGTCTTTCTTCCTTGCTCCTCAGGATAATGGCTTTTTTGTGTTGAACGACATATTCAGATTTGTGGAAGAGGCTGAACACCAGCAGGTGAATCAGGGCCTGGCGAATGGTAATGCTGAACCTCATGCTGCAGAGGAAGGTATGTCTTGATAGCCCTCTAGTCTTGCTGTAGATTTTATCGATTTATTAAAAAAAAAAAATCTTGCCGTTGCTTTTGACCTGCAGCTTTACCCCCACAACAAGAGGAACAGGCTCTAGATCAAACTATCTCAGTAGAGGATGAGGTGTTGAACGAGGAGGAAATCTATAAGCCTTCAGAAAATGGCCTCGTTGTGGAAGAGGAAGAACCTATTGCAGAGGTGATTAACGAAGTTCCATCTGTTAGCCCGGTGGTGGTAGTTGAATCATGTCCTGCCCCTGCTCAAGAAGACATGCCAAAGAAATCATATGCTTCCATTGTGAGTACTAAAGGTCAACCTTATTGTTGATCTTTTTGTCATAACCTCATTTCAAGATTTTTTTAGAATTATACATTCTATTTGTTACATTGATTCTATGCTTGCCATTCATTTTGTACTAGCCATGTTTGCCTAGCTATTTGATCAACCACATTGAACTTATCCTTCATTGATCTCTATTCGCGGCATTATTACTAGTAATGTTCAAAATATATGAATCTTTTTTAAATGTATTATCTAAAAAGTATTTTTTTTATTTTCCTTGATGCATTGCACCTTCCACTCTATTATTCAACTCTTATAATTAGAGTCTATTAATTGCTTTGCTCATATCTTTACCATTTTATTTATTTTTTCCTTTTGTCATCTTTTGGAGCTACTCCTATTTGCTTTCAAATGCTTGTTTTTTTTAGTTGGCTCTTATCCTGGAACTTCACCTTTTATTTAGTATCATTGAACTTGTATAACTGATGTTTCCTAGAACAGTTCCCACTTATGAATTAAACTCAATAAATAGATATAATGGTCTTTTTTATTTGTTAAACAATATTCTTTAGCAATGTAATTTTGTGATAATTCTTTTTAGAAGCTAATTGGTAACCGATGAGATTCCCCATTTGATGACCAATTTTGGGAACAATTTATCCCATCTTTCATTGTCATTCACTTTTTAGTATTAACTCACAGCATCATAAATTGACAGGAAGTAGATTAACTTGATGATTGACAAGCCAAATGGTAATAATATAAAATTTAAGCAAGCAGGTCTTGGGTTTTTAGGGTTTAGGGCTGATATAAATGCTTGAAAATTTTCTATTGTGAGCTTGTTCACTTAATTTTAGAACTTATAAAACAATTTAAATAAAATAAACTAGTTCCAAGATCCCAATTATCATAATTTAGTTTGCTTATTTTAATTAAATTTGGTCTATGTTTGCCTAAACCCAATCTTAACTAGATTGGGTTTATTATAAAACCTATACAAGGGATTTTGGGTTATTGTCAGAGTCATAATTTGATAACCAGTAACAATTCTCTTTGATTCTATGCAAGATATTTGGTTGAAGTATGCGCCTTTATCATGAAATTCAGAAATTGATAAAACTAGAGAATGATCTTATATCCTCTCCTTTGTCATATGTAACCTGTATTATGTCCGGTGGCATTATCTATAGCTTGAAACATTTTTTTATTTATACCGACTGATTTTATTTTATAGTATTCTATCTGCATCAAGGAGCTTGATTTTGACAAGTTGAAATGGAATATCTTCCTGGTTGAAACTAATAGGGAAGTTATCGTGGAAAGCAGTAGTGGAGGACGTTGTAGTTGGGATCACACATGTAGAAGGCCTTTTTTAGTTCTGATTCCACTGGGTGCAATACCAGATGGAATGAAGTAGAGTATGAGATAACATTGTTGGCCTTGGTCAGCGATGTATACTGTCTAATTGAAACTTATGCAAAGTAGACTAAAAATAATCGAAAAATTAATAAAATTTAAATATTATGTTGGATGTTCTAATCACATTGAATTATTTTATATGAACCATTAAGGTATGGGGGATGGGCAAATAGTAAAATTCGCCTCCCTGTGTCAAAGGTCTGAAAAATTAGATCTCGTCTAACACATGGCATAATAAATAGTATAAGCTGTTGTACAGAATCCAATATAAGGACAATTTAAAAATTACAGAGAAGAGAGAAGTAATGGAATCTGGTATATCAATTAAGCACTATTGCTATAGAAAAAATAATGCTTAACTGATTAATTAGCTATTGACAAGTCCTTAAGAGGTCCTCGAGCTGAGTACATCTCTTAACAAGTTATGCCTTTTCAATATATTTGAACCAGCTATAGAGGTGTGTTAAGGACTTCTTTATAATTTTATAGAGAGACTTAGATGTGGATATATAATCTCCATGAGTGTAATTGTAAGTTATGAGAAGAACAATACATTTATATAGTAGAGGGGACTAACTAGGGATTAATACATTTCCCTAAAACATACTTATTGAAAAAGGAAAAGAAAAAAGGACTACGTTTGATATCAAATAACCATTTTTTGAATACAAATATATGCTTGTATGTATGTTGTCTTTCTATCGATCAAAAGTTCCAAGGAAACTAGGGATGTAAATGCCTGTTAGCTTACCTGTATTTTAGCATACCTCTTGTAAGGATCTAGAGTGTGGATGCAGGTAAAAATTATGAAAGATAGTACTGCTGTAGCAGTTCCAGCACGCATTCCTCATAGGCAACCAACAGTTATAGCAGAACCAGTGCCTATCCCTGCTCCTTCAGCAGTTCCTACAATTGATGCACCTGCTACTAATTCTAGTACTGCAGAAAGAAGCAATGTTATTGAGGCAGAAGGTGATAATGATCTTTTCATTTAGATAAAATTTCCTTTTGCAAGTAACTTCAGAAATTCTCTTGATACTTATACATGGTATGCTTTTTTTAGCTGATGGCCATTCCATATTTGTGAAAAGTTTGCCATTGGATGCAACACCTGAGCAACTTGAACAAGAGTTTAATAAATTTGGTCCGATTAAGGCTGATGGAATACAAGTCAGAAGTCACAAGGTTTTTTTTAAAGCCTTCCAGTATTTCTTTTCTGATTTCCTTTGACTTTTGGTTTAACCTAATACAAAAGTATACATTTTGATTTTGTCCATAGCTACAAGGTTTCTGTTATGGATTTATAGAGTTTGAAGCGGCGAATTCTGTCCAGAAAGCACTAGAGGTACTTCTATTATACTTGATCTTACTTATTCGTTGCGTGCTACTCAAATTTAGAGTGGGTTTATAGTCCAATTAGATTGAGCTTTGATCCATGCAATATCATAAATCCAAATCTCAAATCTAAATCTCTGAGTATATCCAAATTTAATCTTATATTACGGTGTTTTTTCATGTGTATGCTTTATATGAAATTGTTGATTGTAGACCTTGATCTGAACTGAGATCAGCTTACTAAACCTTACCAAATTTGTCTGGATTTTGGAAACTACTGCCAGTTTTCATATGCACTGATTCAAAAGAGGACTAATTATCAAACTAGTAGAATTGATTAGCTTGGAAAGTTGGAATTGAATAAAAATAGAATTTTTGAAAAAGAACTATTGAAAGAATAAGAGGAAAAGGAAATTAAGTTTTGTGGTTTTGAATGTTTCTAAACAGTCACCTTGGCGGCCCAAGTGGTTTTTCTAGGTGGTCCAAACCAAGGAAGAGAATACCGTTCTGTGTCAGGGACATGAAGCCGACACCCGCGTGTGATAATTTCGTGCGTCATCTCATGCATCACACACGATTGATGGAATCGACACGACCGCTTCGTCGGAAGTGTTGTGGGACCACGTCTTGGATGCATCCCAGACGCCGCCGAAGGTGTCGCGGGAGCACCAGACGCCTGCACAATGTGACTTATTGAAAATTCATTTTGATTTAATAAATTTAAACAATTCCCACTTACGTGTGATATTTCAAACTAGCGTTTATAAATCCAAATTAAATTATCCCAATAAAATATATAAAAAATATATTTGAAATTAAAATTTTTTAAATAAATTTTATTAATTAATATTCTGATAATTTATTTTTTACTGTTTTAAATTTTATTTAAAAATTGTAATTTTTTTAAAAAATTTAATAAATAAGATTTATATTCCAATAATTTTTTATTATTTTGTATTTCTTTAAATTTCATTTAAAATTTTAAAAAAATTATAAAACATTATAAAAAAATTCTAATAAATTAGATTTATATTCTGATAATTTTTTTAGTATTTTGTAATTCTTACTGTTTTAATTGATATTCTGTTTTATTTCTGTTTAAAATATATATTAAAATTTTTAAGGTAAGATGTATCCATTTTAATTCGAGTTATTAATAAATTAATTTTCTTAAAAAAATTATATTTAATTATTTTTTTCTAACAATATAGAGCTTATACAAAATCAATATAAAATGTATTTTTAAATTATACATCAAAAATATATTTATCTAATAATTACTATATATAAATAAGAAAATACCGAAACCGTATCGGCATGACACGATACGATACCAAAACCATATCGTTCTTGAAACCTCAGCATGGGTCGATATTTTAAACCTTGGTCTAAACAACCATAAGATTGTGTTTGAAGATGTTAGTTCATTTGATATTAGAAAATAATTATAATTCTTCCTATTCGCGTGAGCCTCACACCTCACATGATTTTTGCCTCCTAGTTTCACTCAACACTAGTGGCTTGCCACCATTTTTGTCCATTTGATATTTTAACTCAACGAGATTTTTCTAATAGTTTTTTCTCCTCTTGAGGTTCGAACTTCCTTGATTGTACTATGATGATAAATAGTTATCCTGTTTATGCTATACTAATTATGAACTGGCAATTTGGATTCATGACAATGAATTACTGAATTTTATTTTTTGTTGTGATCAATTTGAAATAGAATATGTTTCATTGTTATCATATGCTTAGTGCTTATTTAGCAATTATAATTTGTGTATTTATGATTGTAAACTTATTTTGATTGATTAGGGATACGTATATCACATAGGTACATTTGGTCATTCTTATTCCTTAATATTTTTCTATGTTAATATTGTTATCATGTTGATCACTGGATGACTGGAGTCCACTAATACTGCCTAGGTGCTAGGCAATTGTTGCCCGGATTTTATTATATATACTCATATTCATGTAGTATAGGCGGGTAATCTTACAATAGAACTGGAAGAGAGAAAGAGTAGACATATTCAAGTAGCACTCCAACTACTTCTAAAAGAATATTTATAACGATATGCCATCACTTTCCATCATCTAGTTGACATTGGTCATGAACAAATCATTGTCCTCGGATTTTATTGGTGAACCACTATCGGCATGATTGGAGCACGGTCAAACCATTATCTCTGCTAGATCCAATGTTTGAAATGTCGAGCAGTGTCATTCGACACTGGTGAAACTTATGTTTCACCCACCGACCAAATACATGAAACCCTTAGCACCGGCACACCAAAAGGGATATAGAAATAAAGAAGAGAGGAAGAAGTTATTGGCGCGAGATAGGCGTGTGTTCGATTGCGGTCGCTGTTGCAGGCAGTGGGTGATCATGGGTGTTTGCAGATGCAGGCCCTTGATAGCCATCGGTGGCCATAAACGATAGACAGATACAAGTGGCCATGGGACGTGCATGTGGGCTGTGGCCAGATAGGGCGTGTGTGTTCGATTGCGATCGCTGTTGCTGGCGGTGGGTGATCATGGGTGTTTGCGGATGGCAAGGCGTTGATAGCCACTGGTGGCCATAAACGACATGCGGATGCAAGTGGCCATGGGACACACGTGTGGGCTGTGTGGAATGAACAAAAGAAATACAAACCTAAATAATATTAGATCTGATTGGGTTTGAATTCAGCTGAACCTTTGATGACCTAGAACCGTGAGAAACTATCGATACCGAGATGGTATATAATCCTATAGTCAATTTAGTTGTACTTATGGATAGTTCCAATTGAGGAACTTGGAGAGTATGAAGTGTGGAATTCTTTTTTTTTCTCTTTTAAGGTAAAATTTAGAAAATAATAATAATTTTCCGGATTTGTTCCTGATATCCCATCCTTCCCTTTTGGCTTTCATGTTTCATCTCGCCCTCATCTCGCTTCCATCACCACTTCATTTTTTTTGCCTCCTTTTAGCTCATCCAAATGATTCCCAAATTCCCATAATTTCTAGGTCAATTGCCCACCATAATGGTAGTTGTTTCATATTATTGGAGCTAGGCAGTAGTCATGCTTAAGATCTAAAGGGCTGCAAAATGCCTTCCACACCTATTCATTTGGCATCATTTACCATATAGTATAAAATAAAAGGAAAAGAAAAGATAGTTATTTCACTTAGATGATTCATATCTATGTGTATAAATTATTTTTGTCTGAGCATCATTTCCCATGTATCTGGCTTTCACCATCAAGCTCTAATAGAATAAACCTCGTTTCCTTTTTTACTTTGAAGTTTTTACCAAATTACAATTCATTGATTCTGTTCTCTGGCCGCATGTCAGAATATTTAAATTGGAGTTGGTTGCAGATCATGGCTTTGTTGAAGTCACAGTTGTGAGCTTCAACATTGATTAGTATAAAATGCCACTACCGCTTGAATTTTACAACGTCCTAATGGTTTTAGTCATTAAATGAAATCTAAGGATAGATTTGCATGCTTCTATCCTAGCAAATAAACTTCCATTTTTGAGTTTGTTTTATTCAAATGTAGGCCTCGCCTGTAATGATTGGTGGTCGGCAAGCTTATGTCGAAGAAAAAAGGGCCACAGGTTCACGAGGTACGGGTTGTATACACTCAATTTTAAACTTCCACCCCCTTGTGAGTATTTTTTTTCCAACGGCCTAATTGTTTAAAACTTGATTTCTCCAGTTGGTAGCAGAGGTAGATTTGATACAAGAGGTGGGTTCCGCAATGATGGAAGAGGGCGTGGAAACTTTTATGGTGGCGGCCGTGGCTACGGCAGAAGGGACTTTGATACTAAACCTGATTTTGGAGGAAGAGGTGGTGGTAGGGGGAGATATCCAAATCGAGGCAGCGATGTCAGTTACCAGAGAGTTGACGGCATGGACTTTGCCGGTGGTCGTGGAAACAGTGGTGGCTCTGCAATCAGAGCATCTGGCAGAAACTAAACAAACAGGTTAGCAGTGAGATTATGATCTCAAAGCTTCATTATCTGGATCCACGGATTGGTCACCGTACATACTTAAAATCGATATCTTAGTTCCTATTAATTTAGTAACACATTTTTAAAGAGTTTTTCTATTGAACCAACCTGAGAAATTTTTTTTTTGGCACTCTATTTTAAAAAATTTTCACGCTTACTAGTGTTATTAATCCTTTTGATTGTTGTTTTTTTTATAGTGTTAAGTTACATTGTGTCTGTTTAATTATGAATTTTGTTTGTTTCTCCATTTGCTCTTTGTGATCCGCAGGCTGTCTGTGTTATTGAATTTAATTCAAATTAATCTAAATTTGTTTTTTTTTTTATATGTAGGAGTAACATTAGTAAGGTGCTTTTGCTATTGGTTTTGTTCTGCCTCTTTCTTCCCTCGACACATCTCGCGTTTATTGCAACCCCGAAAATACATTGTTCAATAGACTTCCTAGGGCTTGAAACAAGGACACAGTTAAGTTTTGCCGTTTGGGGATTTCCTTCAAGATTTAGTTACTCTTTTTTTAATGAAAAGATAAATGCACAATGGGCGAATGTTGTTCATTTCTAATGAAATATCAAATCCGAATAGATATTCAAAGAATGGTATTCTTTAAGTATAACCGTAAATACTCAAATATGTTTGATTTTGTCATCTATACATGAATTATATATATAAAAATGATTAACCCAGTTAGTCTCTATCTATAGTGGTGGCTGGTTTGGCCTCACGAAAGTTTTTCACCGACCATCAGAGTAAATCGGGAAGTAATCGCGGTGGACAGCCTAGCGTCCCTTAGTTGTAAGTCTCATTTAGAGGAAAAATCTTAACAAATACGTCGTAGTTGGGAATCAAACTGTCAGTGCTTGGGAAATGACTGTGCATCCTTACTATTGTATTATAGCGGGGGCATTTATACATGAATTATAGTTGACATGGCAAGGTGGTGAATCTTCATCAAGCTGGTAGTCCCTCGTTAATGAAGCTTGAAGACCTGTAGCATCCTTCCATACATAGTCATCTCCTACCGTATATGTGATCACCATCTAGTTCTCTTCTATAAACGGGTTGATCGGCTCACATGTTTAAACACATGCTCTGTCAAGCCACAAAAAGTGCATCTCGTCTTCTAAATAATCCTTTCAGTCTATCACAGGTAGACATACCCCTCGTGCGCTAGCATTCAGTGTAAAGGTATGTCGCAGTTGTAAATAGCTGACTGACTCACCATCTCTGAGCTATAACTATGATTACAATATTGCATCTTATCTGCAGTATATGTTTGACTTGCCATTCCTATGTGTACTCATTTGTCCCATAATGTATCATGCTTATCATGGATGCATGATCTTGCAATGGTGAAATCGGTTACCTCGGTTGCTGTTCTTTTCACTATTTGAAAGGATGTAAATTATGAGATTTCATCCAACAATAATAATGCATGCAAAAGAGGGGTTGAAATAGCCAATAAGACGTTTTGCATCAGTTGGAAATCAACTTCAGACATATTTACATTAACATTCTTGTATGAACTATATCATGGAAGTTTTGTCCATTTTGCATATGCTGAGAATTTACTCTGGACCTATTGACAATAACATTCGTGCATGAATTAACTGAGCCAATCGGGGGGCAATCTTGAATCCTTCGTAACACTTTGACTAGCAGGTAAGATTTCAATTAATTAGATCTCTGAATCCCAAGCCACCGACTATGCGATTGGGGGTGCTACCTGAATATGATGTTGTAGATTCTTCCATTTGCTTGATTGTAGTAACAATTGTATTTGCCACTAGCCTAAACAGAATTGTGAGTCCTAAGAGAGGCAAGGCTCCGAGGATTAGTGTATCAGTTTCTAGCTGGAACATGCTACTTGAGAGAGCTTCGATAGCTAATGATTAATCAAGTTGGAAAATATTGAGTTTGGGTGATCGGTTCGGTTTCACAAAATTTTTCTATTAGTCATCAAGATAAATTGAAAAGCACTCGCGACATAAGAGACAACTGAACGCTCTTACTGCTTACCATAATCTCGAGGTTAAACCTCTTTAGCTAATGTGGCAAAAAAGCTAATACGTTCGCCCCCAGTGCCCCCACCAACTCGTCCCAGGACCAATACGGAGGAGGTAAATCACGGTTGACTACTAGCCATAAGTACAAATGGTCATGACATGGGAGAGGTATATGCTCGGGCGCGCCGATATTCGACCTCTGGACCTCATGTGGCAAGCTCTCATGTCTTTCCTTTAACCATCGCACCGCCTCGAGGGGACTAAACCTCTATAGTTAATGGCCTCTACAAATAGAGGTTTTTAGGTCTAAATAAGTTTATAGACTAAATAATTGTATGAGCTAATGTGGCAAAAGGCGAATACGCTCGTCCCCAGCGCCCCCGTCAACCAGTCCAGAGCCAACACGGAGGAGGTAAATCACGGGTGGTTACTAGCCATAAGTGCAAATGGTCAAGACATAGGGGAGGTATATGCTAATGTGGCAAAAGGCAAATTCGCTCGCCCCCAGCGCCCCTGTCAACCCGTCCAAGAGCTAACACGGAGGAGGTAAATCACGGGTGACTACTACCCATAAGTGTAAATGGTCAAGACATGGAGGAGGTATATGCTCGGGCACGCCGAGATTCGACCTCTAGGAGGTATATGCTAATGTGGCAAAAGACGACTCGCTCGCCCCCGCCAACCCATCCTAGAGCCAACACGGAGGAGGTAAATCACGGGTGGCTACTAGCCATAAGTGCAAATAGTCAAAATATGGGGGAGGTATATGTTTGGGGAGGTATATGTTAATGTGGCAAAAAAGGCGAATCGCTCGCCCCAGCGCCCCCGCCGATCAGTCCTAGAGCCAACACGGAGGAGGTAAACCACGGGTGACTACTAACCATAAGTTCAAATGGTTAAGACATGGGGAGGTATATGCTAATTTGACATATGATAAATGGTGAATCGCTTGCCCCCAGCGTCCCCGCCGATCCGTCCCAGAGCCAA
>JBAMIE010000036.1:2403320-2413832 GCA_037177295.1 Kaempferia parviflora | reverse complement strand
GAGTCGAACGTCCCGGATCGAGACACCGGGAGTCGAACGTCCCGGATCGAAAACCTGCAATCCTCACAAATCCATTACATCAAACAGAGTCTAACTTTAACCTGTTTATCATTCATCAAAACCTAAGTTTGACTATTAGTGCAAACTGCACCAACACAAACTTAGGTTTTAATGAATGATAAATAGTTAAAGTTAATTGTTGTATGATCTAATACTTTTACCAAGTGTGCAAGATATGAATTTGATGGGTCTAAAGGACCAGACACCAGGCCGAAGTCCAGCTAGGTTGATAGCTTGCATGACGTCCATGTTGGTTGAGACCTGACAGAAGGAAGTCCAGTTGGGTTGACAACTGGTTAAAGTCCAGATTAATTGAGATCTAGCAGGAAGCCCTGGTGGGACAAGGATCCAGTCAAGGAAGTCAGTAACTGTAAGTAAGGTAAGTCACTAGAGGAGAGTGACTCGGTGAGGATGCATTCCTAGTCGAGGGAACTGTAACTATCGATCCGACCTAGGGTTTCAACGAAACTCGATGTCAGGACCGGACTATCCAGAGACTGTCATATATTACTCACTTTATAATGTGTTAACTCTATTTTACAAGTTATATTTATTGTACTAATTGTTTTTATGCAGACATTCAAAAGCTAAAAAATCGAGACTGGTCCAGGGGCCGGGAGGCTTCGAACACAGAAGGTGCCCTGCTGAGGTGGCACGTGACGGTTGGCCTGCACATGTCAGTGATCCGAGCACCCTAAGGTGGATAAAACTCTAGAGATAGAATTTCGGCGAGGGTGCGCTACGTCAACCCTTTGGGGGCGCCCGAGGACGGTCCAAGTGCCTGGGAATGGCCTTTTTAAGGATCTTCGACCAGCAGCTTCTAGATATCAATTCTAATAAGTTTCTCTCCTGTGTGTTGCTCTGTAAACGACTCAACAACACCGAAATGATGCTCCGACAATCGACACTCCAATTCTTACTTACTTTGTTGTTGGAAATTTTTATTTTCCAATTTCTACTTAAAATTTGTAACATATTCAAGCTTATAATGATTGCCCAACAAAAGTACTCTCACGTGCAGGCCTTAGAGTAGGAGTCGGCACAGACTCCGAACCAAGTAAAATTAGTTTTGTGTTAGCGTGATTGCATTCTCCTTTTTCTCATTTTCGCTGTGTATTTTTACTCGTGATTTTCAAAAAATGAAATGACGCTATTCACTAACCCAAGTTCTTCCTAACATTGAATAAAGTAGGAATCAATTAAGTCCTTAGAGAACCATGCATGACCATTCCCTATAATTTGATTTTCACTCGCCAGATGAGTGTGAGTAGGGATGATCTTTATCACCAAGGTCGTTCCCTCACGGTCTAACGAGTTAATATCCTTTACAAAGATGATCACCCTTCTAATGATGCTTTAGTGTCATTCAAGAACATTCATATCAAAGAAAATATTTGTGCATTCTACATTCATACAACAAATCATAATCAAATGCACATCTCCAAAAGAACACATTCATTCAAGAAGCACACACATGATATACCATTTCTAATAGATTTCATTCATCAAGAACATAACACATTTACAAGATCACATTCAATTCATCAAGAACTCAACATTCCATCAAGATCATCCTTCAATCAAAACCATATCAAATTCATACACACAATACATCATAAGAAACAAGACAAGATCCTCATTAACAAAGGAAATTAGGGCCAAATCAAGAGTTACATTCAAACCATCCAATCACAATTCTCCCTCACCCTAGAACATGAATCTACTCATAAAACATAAATCAAGATCCGAAGAAGACAAGGAATTCAAGGTTCTTGCCATCCAATCCATGAAGAAGAGGGGGAAAGGAAAGAAGAGACTTATCTTTAGGGCTCTTTCTTCAAGATCCAATCCATTGCTTCGAATAGAGATGATGCGTAGAGGAATTCGGTTCCAAAGATCGTCAAAAACTGGCCGAAAATGTGGTGGAGACATTAGCGATCAACCTGTAGGGGCCAAACCTCCTCCAAGTCAAGGAGAGGAGTCCCCTTTAAATAGGGAAGCTCTTCAGCCTGCCACACGGCCGTGTAGATCCACACGGCCGTGTGGGGGTGGCCACGGTCGTGTAGTGTAAAGCCATGTGGCACTCACACGGGCCCATGGGGCTTTCTTGGGGCTTTCTTCGGGTGAATTAGTCACACAGCCGTGTGAGAGTCACACGACCATGTGGGGGCTCCTTGTTGTAAATGACACACGATCGTGTGAGGATCACACGTCCATGTAGGGCTCCACTCGGTTGTTTGTACACGACTAGGACCTATGTCACACTGCCCTGTGCTGCTGGATCACCTACTATCTATCCAGGAACTCCTCCGTAGCCTCACGCACATCCCAAATGAGCTTCTAGGCTCGCATAAGATATAAATATTACTCGAAAGTATGCATCCTACAATGAAAATCACAAAAGAGCAGATCTCTGAATAAATAGGGTAACTATGCTGAAATACATATAAAAAGATAGTACGATAGCGTAAATCGTACACAAGAAATCCAAGTGATGTGCAATAAATCATGCATAATGATAGGTACAATCTGCGCACATCAACCCGCCCCGCTAATCTATTTAAGCGGGTAGGTTGAAATTTTATTAACCCAAGCCCGATGCGGGTTAACCACCTAGGCCTGCGACCCGCACGGGTCAGCCCGTGACAAGCTTTGATTGGCCCACGAGTTGAGAAACATATATAAGTTAAGTTTTATGTCAATTTATTAACTTTCTTTATGATAATTTTGAAATAAAAATAGTATTTTTCATCAAACATGAGTACTCTTTGTATCTATTTACATTTAAAATACCTATTTTTGGATACATTTGATTGATAAAAAGTTTCCAAAATAAAATGTTGAAGATATGAAACTTT
Organism: Kaempferia parviflora; assembly: GCA_037177295.1. Lineage (NCBI taxonomy): Eukaryota > Viridiplantae > Streptophyta > Magnoliopsida > Zingiberales > Zingiberaceae > Kaempferia > Kaempferia parviflora. Next base: position 2,410,914 of record JBAMIE010000036.1, on the reverse strand, counting down.
TTTAAATTTTTTTATAATTTTTTATGGGCTCGTGGATTGGCCTAGCCCGCAACCCACCTTGAATTGGGTTGGGTTGATGATTTCTCAATCCGTCAAGATGACGGGTTGGCCTGCTCTTCCCTGCCAAATAGATGGCCCGCCATGGGCTAACCCATCCTACCACAGGTTGATCTGTCTGACAGCTCTAGCCAATATAGAATAAGGAGATCAAAGGTATACAACCTTATAAGTAGGAGTCATGTACAAAATCATAAATGACATAACGAATGCACATATCCAATCTTGACTAACTCATAAGGAATAATGATCAGTAAAATCACTAGTGACTTGCAACAGATCTACTCACAACACATGAGCAATCTATGATAGCAAATACATGAATTATAAATAAATATGTATGAATCATGACAACCATATACAACAACCATATCTCAAGAAAATGCAACAATCACAAGAAAATGCAGATATATCTCCAAAAGATGCACTATGCATCATATGCATATGAACATGTATGTGTCACTCATATACTTCACTCTAGCTACCACTACATCAATGTAGCTGAGCGGGCAGGACTGTGATGGCTGCTTGCATCTCCAAGCTACCACTACATCAATGTGACCAAGACGGACAGGATGCAGAGTAACTATCTACCTACATAACAAGGGGGGTGACTATCTGCATGACTCTAGTTACCACTACATTAATATGGCCGAGTGGCATGACTGGACAAGTTGTACCCAACTTCAAGCTATCACTACTCCTGAGTGGTCGAATGGGCAACAAAAATGACTAACGACAGCTCATACTACAAGGGAGATAATGATTGTCAGTATGCATATAGTGTAATGATGAACATGATGTAAGTAATCATGATACAGATGCAATCATAATCAATGCAACAACTCAATCAACATAAGTACATCCAATACATAATCTATCTATCACCTAAAACTATAGGTATGAATAGATATAACAGGTATCTACCAAACTACACATAAGGTACAAGTAACACCTATCATACACCTCACACAAGTGATTACACCACAACATATAGGCAGTCAAATAGATTAACTCCTATGGTGCACATCATACACATGTACACACTACATGCATATAAACAATCAACATAGTGTCACCTAGGGTACATACCATACATGTGCATACTCTACAAAGTAAAGATATCTAAAGCTAAGACTGTATAAGAAGCAACTAGATCATCTCCAAGGTCAATCAGGAAAGTATCAAGCATAGATAAATATGAATAGATTTAAGGGAAAACGACCTAATTCATCAAATAAAACCATGCACTAAGTTCAATTAACTAAAGAGTCCAAGGAAGAGGTATCCGCCTCAAATATAACTCATGTCAAAATAACTCCCACGTTTAGTCGCTAGTCTTGAATCAAAGTCCTACAATCACATGATATATAGTTTAACTAATCACATATGTAATAATTAGCCAAAGTCAAAACCCAACCTAATTAGGGAAAACCCTAATCGAATTGGTAACTCAATCAGACTACTACTTGAAGATTAATCAATCTTTTATCCATTTAGTTCTAATTAACATCATCAACCTAAACCAAAGTATCACCTCAATTCAATTAACTCAAATCACTAACCGTTCTCTTCTTCTTAATATGATTTTCAATCTCATTATACAAATCATTTATAACTATAATTAGGTTACAAATAATTGATCATATATCCATTGTTGGAGTAATTGGTGTGACCTAGGTTTTGATATATGGGCAAATATTTAAGTTAGGTTATTGTTGTATTTGATATGTGCTTGTGAGTGTGAAAGATGCAAGTACAACAAGGCAAAGTCCAAGTGTGATCTTGGCAATGGTGAAAGCTCAAGTGGAGTCTTGGCGGTGTAAGTCTAAGTGTGTAGCTTTGGCAATGTAAGTCCAAGTGTGGCTTGGCAAGTAAAGTCCTGGAGCATGATTCTTGGCAAGGATGATAACAAGGATAAAGGAAGCATCTAGAAGGTGAGACACGAAGGATGGGAAAGAATCCAAGGGATGCAAAAGCCGAAGGAAGATGACTAGAAGGCAAAGTCATACAAAGACTCGACAATAAGGACAGAGGTCAAAAGAAGTATCTAGAAGGTGAGGCGTGAAGGATGGGGAAGCATCTGAGAGACGTAAATGTTAGAATCGGAGATGTTGCTTCTTGTCTTCCTATTAGGTTAGCGCAAGCGGAATATGCAAAACTAAAGACAATGAAACAATGCTAACATAAAACCTTTTTTACTTAGTATCCACCTCCAGCGGAGGTGACTAATCTAAGGATCCACGCGCACACCCAAAGCTCCAATATGAACTTGCTTCTTCTCGATGAAGCAAACTTCTCACAAGACCTTCTTCCTCTTTACAATAGATAGTATGAATGATGAGGAGGAAGAAGGGAATTAGAGTTACAATAAGTATGCAATGAAGCATTAGGGGCTTCTCCCCTAAAAGTCCTCCTTAAATAAGAGGAGAGAGTGGAGCAGAAATCTTCACTCAGCCCGATACTAGTTGACTGGTGCAAGCATCAGTGCTTTACAATGGCTAGCCACAGAATCGCGGATTCTGCGTAACAGCTAGCCAATGGCTAGTGACCAGTCAACTGGTGCAGTCACCTAATCACTCCCCTGATCTTTCTATGAATTTTTCTCTCCACTCACACTTTGGTACCAGTCGACTGGTCAGGGTACTAGTCAACTGGTCAGGGTACCAGTCAACTGGTACAATTCCATTTCACTCCTCTCATCTCTCAGGAGTCATCTTTTGAAGCTCTCTTCCTTTGGCCTCGTCCCTCGGATGAATACAAACTCACGGCTTGTCTCCATGCCATCCTTTAATCTTCCCTTGAAGTCTGCTTCCTCGGCTCCACTCCGTTGCTCCACGTCCGATGATCCCTCGGATGCTCCATCCTTCACCGACTCAAGGACGGAGCCCTTGGATGAAATATCCATGTGTTCTCCAAGTCCTGCATGACTTAAACACACATCAAATCCACATGAAACTTAACTTAAACTCTTTGACACACACAACAAAATATGATTGCATCAACAGTAAAGGCCAAAGGAATATGGCTAGAAGGTGAGGTCGAGTTTGTGCGAGCGAGGATGAGTGTAAAAGTGATTTTACTCGAGTACCAGTCGACTGGTATATGTATCAATCGACTGGTGGGTTCAGCCGACTGAGAGCGAATATAATATTTTTGTTCGCTCAATCCACATGGATCAGTCAACTGGCCCGTGGGCGTAGTCGACTGGTATCGAGTCGTTGAGCTGTAACGGTCAAATTCCATGAGGGACCAGTTGACTAGTATAGCAGTCGACTAGTGGTGGAAACACAACTTGGGTATTTCCACCCGAACTCTATATAATAGAGCTCAGGATGCTTGAGGAAGTTGATGAAATTAGTGGTGGTTTACCGTATCTAAGCTATGACTAAAGGGGAGCTAATCGAAAAACTGTTCACATTACTTGATTGATCAAATATGCATATTTAGGTTTAGATTTACTTTTCTGCTTAATTTAGAACGGTTAGTTAAAAAGGTTTAAACCGACCTTGACAACATAGCATCAGATTCAGAATGGATTGGGAAGATAGTACACCATGGAAACTTTGTCGAAGGCATATCTAGGCTGAATCATATTTATTCTACCTTGTGCAAGACCTAGTGGATCTGACCGAAGCTACCCCAGTCAAACATGAGCTAGTTAGACCAAAACCTAATATTAAGTTCTTTGGGAAGTTATCTCAAATATGGTTACTTCTAATGATGTCCATTATGGCTCACCACAGTGTAAAGACCTACCCTATAAATTCCTTCTTGATTAACCCAAAACTAAGTTTGAATCTAACAAGGATCAAATAACCTTTTTCAAGAACTTTCAATAATTCAAACCAATTAAATAAAATAATTATTTATCCAGACAATAATTAATAACAAATAATCAATAAAATAATTATTTAACCAATGAAATAAATACTTTATTAATTACTTCAACTCGATAGATTCAAAATTAATTAATTTAATTCAAAATTAATTACTTTATAATTAAATTAATTTAAATTTAATCAAATTAAATACTTTAACCTAAAATTAACTTAATTAAAAATTAATTACTTTAAAATTAAATTAATTTAAAACTTAATTACTTTAATTAATTAACTTAAAATTAACAAAATTTAAAATTAATTATTTTAATTTAATTCATTAAATTAATTACTTCAATTAATTAACTTAAAATTAACAAAATTTGAAATTAATCACTTTAATTTAATTCATTAAGATAATTACTTTAATTAACTTATTTTAAAATTAGTAAAATTCAAAATTAATTACTTTAATTTAATTCATTAAGATAATTACTTTAATTAACTTATTTTAAAATTAACAAAATTTAAAATTAATTACTTTAATTTAATTCATTAAATTAATTACTTTAGTTAACTTATTTTAAAATTAACAAAATTTGAAATTAATTACTTTAATTAACTCAATTCAAAATGAAGTCACTTAAATTAACTTATTCACTCAAAGTTAATCATTTTAATTAATCTTAAACACTTAAAATCATCTCACACAAACTATAGACTGACCATGATTGATAACTTAGAAATAGTGAGATGAATTAAGGGTTAAAATTCATTTTTGGTTGACAAAACCTCTTTTTTCATCAATCGAAAATATAATTTTTACTTTATCAGTCGACTAAACCTAATGGTCCATCGACCGAACATCCAATTTACTAGATGTAACATTTACTTTATCGGTTGACTGAACCTAATGTTCCATCGACCAAAAACCCACACAAAGCGGTTAGACATTAAGACAAATTCAATGCATCTGTTGACCTAACGACTTTTTTGGTCGACCGGACACCTAAACTGGTGCGGCTGACATGAAACAATCGTGTATAATCAAATTATCAGTCGACCAAACCTCATTATCCGTCGACCGAAAACCTAATATCATTCCCTAATTCATCCACCCTGCACGAATTAAAGGGATCGGTCGACCAATCCCTACATTCGGTTGACCGATAAAAGGTTATAAAAGAGGCATCAAGGCAGAAGCTTGAGGTATCAAATCTGTGTTTACCTCCTTCTTGCTGCTAAGTTTTCTCTATTGCCAAGATTCTATGCCACAAAAGCTTCGCAATGCCTTAGTAACACCTATCCATTCATTCTTTCTCTTTCCAAGTTAAATTTATTTATCAAATTCTTTTAATCATAGTAAAAAAGTTGTACGACTGCTCAAAGGGAGGCTAGCTCCTTAAATCCCAGTCAAGACCTTAGGTTTTCGATTGAGGATTTACAACAGTCATTCAAAAATAATATGTTTGAAGTATTAGGAACCAGGTGTCTTAACCTCCAATTTTATCAAACATATTGTTCGGAGGCCATAGATATAACTCAGCATTTTCTACTAGATAGCATTGTTTTCTATCGACATGCATATAACCCAATTCTGTGTTCTGAATTCTATCACAATTTATGTGAAATTAACTCCCATCACTACAAAACCAAAGTAGCATCCAGAGATATGTTGTTTGACCTTGACATGTTTCTTAGATTCCTATAGATATGACCCTCGATCAACCGCTTCTTCTATTCCTCTCTTCCTGATGTACTACCCGAGCCTTTATCTCATTTGCCCCTTGATTTCATGTATGTTCACTTCTTTGAGGGACAACATCCCAAAAAGATGTCATCTATCCAACTAAGCCCATGTGACAAAGCTATATAAGATGGTTGTCTCGTACATTCATCCTCTATCATCGAGAGATCAGGGAGTTATATTCCTACTACATTTATTTCTGATGTACGCATTATGACACCGATTAGATTTTGACTTAGGCTACTGGGTGTTTAAGTCGATTATCTACTATTTGGGGTATATCACCTCTAATAAAGTTCATATGATCCAGTGTCATGTCCTCATTGCATACATAGCATCATTAGGGGTAGGTGTTCATCGAGCAGAGTTGATAAAGTTGTCTGACTTCTATCTAGTAGGGGTTAGACAGTTGTCATTGGTTGGGATTGAGGCTAGCACTCAAGGACTGGTATACAAAATAACACATCCACGCTACGTCCCTCCTTTAGGAGAGGAGGCTGTTGCTGAGAAAGAGCCGATGAAGAGGCTGCTACTTTTTCAAATTTTTTAAAAATTTTTATCTTTCTCAAAATTACTTTTCAAAACTTATCAATATGTTATAACTATTTTAAAATCAATTTTTAAGACATTCAAACTTTTTAAAATAACTTTTTCCAACAATCAATCATTTTCAAAATCATTTTTTAAAACATTCAAACTTTTTCAAAATCACTTGTTAAAACATTCAATCTTTTTCAAAATCACTTTTAAGATATTCAAACTTTTTAAAAAATTTTTAAACTTTCTCAATAAGTTTTCGAAAGAATTTTCAAACTTATTTTCCTCAAAATAATTTTCAAGTTGAAAATAATTTTCAAGAATATTCAAAATGCTTGGATTTTAAAAACTATTCAAGTTGAAAATTTCACCGAGCTGCTTCCAAATTAACATTTTTATGCTTGATAAATTTTAAACTTAATCTCCTACTTTACTATTAGTCCTTGCAATGACCCCGACAAAGGGGGAGAGATAGTAAATTTTGGGAGAGATTTATTTTATTTAGGGGGAGAATTAAGTAAAAATACTTAGTTATTTAATTCTGTATATTTTTAACTTAACTATGAACATTGGTTACCAAATATCAAAAAGAAGAAATTGTTGGTACAGAGTGTACCAGAATCGAACCTAAGTTTTGATATTGTCAAAGATTCAAGTTAAGTGTTACTGTGATTTGATGAAATTGTTAAGTATGTAGCTTGTTTACTGAATTGGGAAAGTCCTAGTTGCAGCTAGGCTAGAAAGACTTAGCAGATCGTGGAAACCAGGCAGGAAGTCCAGGTGAGTTGAGAGGACCTGACACCTGGCCAGCGAGACTTGATAGGTTTGGAAGAACTGATATCGAGAGAAAGCCCTAGTGTACTGATCTGATGTTAAGCAATAAAATCCAAACAAGTCTGGAGGACCTGATGTTTGACAGGTAGGTTGAGGTAAGCAACACTACAAAAAAACACCCGTATAGGAGCGATTTTTTTTTTAATTTCAAGAGTGGTTATCAACTGCTCCTACACTTTTACCAACGGTTTAAAAATGCTCCTCTTGTTATCGTTCCTATATCTTATAGAAGCGGTTTTCGTAACCGTTGGTAAAAATTAAAAAAACGCTCCTATTATGCTTTATAGGTACGGTTTGAAACCGATCTTACACGTTTACATATAACAATGGTTTCAAACCGCTTCTATAGCTATAAAATCAGGAGTGGTTCATGACACGCCCCGCGACCAAGGCTGGTCGGGGATGGACATCGGCGTTGCTTTCAAACCCAAAGTTTGGAAACAATCAGCCTCAGTAGTATAGTAGTAGTTGCTACATAAAACCAGTCATTACATTCCCAAAATAAAAGTACACCATTGTCTATAATTTAACGAATTTAACTACATTATGCTAATTAATTTAAGAAACTCCTAGTGCTGCAGAATTCTAATCCACTCGT
>JBAMIE010000036.1:2375218-2388182 GCA_037177295.1 Kaempferia parviflora | reverse complement strand
ACACCATAAATATATTTATCTAATAATTACTATATATAAATAAAAAATACCGAAACCGTATCGGCACAGCACGATACGATACCGAAACCGTATCGTTCCGGTCTGGGACCAAAACCTCGGCACGGGTCGAAATTTTAAACCTTGGTTAGTACTTAGCCTTCACAACAAATAGTTAACTAGCATATGACAAATCAGTAATATCTCATCGACTAACATAAAAATAAATAAAACCTCTATACAAGCAGTGTTATATCATGTGTCATGACAAGCACAAAACCTCTTGGGAAATAATATCATGATCTCATACCTATTGCAATCACTAGCACATATGCAAACACAAGGGAGTACTTCCACAAAAGCAGCAATCAACACAAACAGAAAGAATGCAACACAATTTAACAGTACAAAATAAGACAAATGGATCAAATAGCAAAAGAAAACATCATGGCGCAAATTAATGAAAAGAGAAAAATCTTGCCTATGGATGACGTATCGAGGATTACCAGAAAGAAGCCACATGGCCTCTAGAACTCTAGTTCCATTGACATGCCTAATACAGATCCAATCATACTCTATTGCAATCACATAAACTACAACCAACAAGAAAGAAGGGATCCAACTCATGCTGGTTCAGGAAGGCAGAAAGTCTCTCCATCTATGCTTCCAAAAGTTTGCTCAACTTGGTCAGTGCCGAACCTTAACACAAGACATAAATTTAATTTGCACATTTTACAAGGAGGGATAAAAGGTTAGCGATTACCAACATGAAGGGAGGTTGCTGATCGAATTGATAAAATTGTCACTGATTTTGCCTTGTAGAACACATTGCATGCCACACTAAAGGAGAAATTTAGCTGTCGACAAATCTAAGAATAGTTCAGTCAATTCAACCTCAAATGAACTTCGTTTGAACCAAATTATTAGCCATTTTGAAGCCTATATTCAAATCAAAACCACCCATAGGTTCAGCCAAACCTTAAAGTTAATTGGGTCATTAGCCATGAAACGTTGGCTAAAATATCAATTAGCATTAACTAAAGCCAAATAATAATTAATTAAATGATCGGATTTCACAAAGACAAACACTTGTCAACGTGGTGACTGCTCCAATTCTCAAGTATTCCACTATTTTTGACACCCAAAATGGCTCATCAGACAAGTAGAACAAATGGGATAGAGAACATGAATATGTTATGAAGCAATTCTAATTCCTCTAGCTATAAGCAGGCAGCTAGCTTTCATTTTCACACAAAAATGAAATGGAGATCATTGAGCTTTAACAGAACAATATTACTCAAGTTCTCAATAGTCCCGACTTTTGCATAAAAACGTAATGGACGACATAAATCACACACTTCAAGAAACAGTGGAAGCAGGAGATTTTCCAGAAACTGTTCCCTATCTAATGTTGACTAAACCATAACGACATACCTTTGTGATCTGGTAAGAAGTTGGACATGAGGTCTATATTCTTTTCTAGGTTTATGGTTGGAATAATAGGGAATATCTGGAAAATGCCTTAAATACAACCTTTTCAATGTTTTTCCTCCTTCCTGGGTAGCATTAGTTTGTGTATATTTTATTATTTTCAATATATTTGTTAATCAAATATATTGAAGAAGACCAGTAATTTTCTTGCCTGCATATGTTTACATTGGTTGCTACTGGCCTTCAATCTTCAAGATCATGCTTTCCAGGTGCACAAAGTTAACTGATCGTGGTTTACAACAGATACTGCTTAGGTGCTCCTTGCTTCAAAGATTGAACCTCTATGCTCTTTCAAGGTATCACTTGAAAGTCTTGGATTTAATGTGGTTTTGGATTAAAAATTGAAAGTTTTTGTGCTCTCTAACAGAGCTGAGTTGTATTTATTGTCATAATTTCATCATTTTCATACAGTTTAACTGATGCAGCATATAAAAAGATAGCATGCTTATCTCATCTCACATTCTTAGATCTCTGTGGTGCTCAGGTATAGTTAAATTCATATTGATCATATTATTGGACATCTAACTCTACTAACGGTGTTTCAGAATCTAACTGATGAAGGTCTTTCCTGCATAGCAGGATGCAAAAATCTTGCATCCTTGAATTTGACATGGTAAATTATTGTCAAATGTTTTCATTTGATCTCCAAGAAGAACAATGAATTTTGAAATTCTTATGTTTTATATGGAAGGTGTGTACGTGTCACAGATGTGGGAGTGGTTGCCATAGCAGAAGGTTGCAGATCTCTTGAGCTTTTGAGGTAAAATTTAGTGTAATTAGTGTATATAAAGACAAGGTTTTTTTCTTTTTTTTTTTTTGTAAAGACTAGTCCCATTTTAAATGTTGCTAATTTATTTAAGTTATTTTAGTTTAGAGTGATATGCCTCTTTATTCATCGGGGGCTCAATTTAATAAAGAAATAAGCTATCTGTGCACTTGGTAATTGGTGTCATAGTGTCTATAATCCTAAGTTTACTGCCTTGGCCCTGCTTTTTTTCCCTGTTCAGTCACATCAACACCCTTCCCGCCTCACACCACCACCTTTCTTTCTGTTGTCCCCTTGTATCTCGTCTTGTTGCACTTCGCTGTAGGCGGTTCGGGCAGAGCTACTAAATAATAAATGGCACTGATGGCATGGGTGTTAGAGAATTACTTCAAAGCCTCCTCATTTGCCTTGCACTTGCTACCCTTCTTACCCACCACACGCATTTCTAATTTGTTTAATAGGCCTCATCACCATCTGTTGATCTCATACCTACCTCTCTTCTTATTCCTGCTTCACAATCACATCAATCCACTGGAGCAACCATCTTTCCTTATTCTACAAAGCTTCTCATTCACCTTGCACTTTCTGTGTTCCCTCACCTACCACAAGTTGCAGATTTGTTTTATAGGTCCCTTTACTGTCTGTTGATCATATTTCTGCCTCTTTTCTTATCGCTGTTTCACAACTACATCAATCCGCTGGTGCAACCCTATTAGCTGGGCAACACTGCCCCTCTCCACCACCTAGAAAAGTTGTCTCCAGAGATGTTAGACATGTTGCAAGCAAATTCAGGTTGCAGCAAGATGTTCTCTCCTTAACCATCTCACCTGTGCATGGTCCTATAAAGTCCCCGCATATCTTTTATATTTTTCTTCACAACTTCTCTCCTCTTGACAGTACCTCACTCTTCTTCCTTTTTTTTCCTAGTATATTGTCATATTCCATATTTTAATGAAGTGAATTTTTAAATCATAGTTTCTCTTTTCCTCCATTGTTATGGGGCTTCTCCATGGCCTTCACAAATGATATTCAATGACCCTAATCTCCTGTATTCCAATGAGAGAACTCAGATTCCTTATGGACTCTTAGTGGGAACTCACGCATCAGGATGGAAATCTGAAAGTTTTGGATGCCATAAAAATCTGAACGCAAAAATTTGATTATGTGATCCTCGTATGAACAACCTTAATGGGCACTCCACGCTATATCATTATGTTGATAAAGTCCTTGATCAACATGTAACATATATTGGAAATTAAAAAATATATTAACTCCAAACTTATCTATTATATGAGATCCTAACCCCATAGATTGATAACATGAGTTATTCTTCACAAAATAATAATTCCTTTTAAAATAAAAACTCTAACAATTCTAATGGGCCTTTGTATTTGATTTTTCTAAAAATTCTAACGAACTCATCTAAAAGGAAATTATTAGTCCCGTAAAGGAGGAAGAGATGAAGAATGCATTAGGGAAAGAGAATAAAATAAAAGATGGAGGGGAGCAATAGAGGAGGAACTTGTGGAGATTTTAAGGGGGAAAAAAGGAAAATAGAGAGGAAAGGTGCAACGTGATTATGAATATAGGAAAGACATTTTAGAATTTTTTTTAAGATGACAACGACATGATTGTATGTAAGAGAAATATATATTTTTTAAAAAGTATGCTACAATTAATATATTTAAGCATAGTGTAACTATGGAAGGAATTTAAAATAGGGGGGAAATTAATTAAAGGCATCACGAGAAAAATATAATAGAATCAGAATTGAAAGATAAAAAAATAGAATGAAAGAAATAATTATTTCATTGATTTATTACTATAGTCGAATAGGTATATTTATACAAATTGTTCAAGCGATATTCAATGTTGTAAATAACTGTAGGCGGAGCAGTAGTGACCGCCAATCGCATCGGCCGCCTAGGCAGTACCTAAGCGGTTGATTTTTTTTATACTATTTTTATACATAATATTATAAATAGTTATTATTCTTTATGTAATATATGTAATTAAATGATTTATGCATAAATAAGCTTCATACAATATAATACAATTTATATAAAGGTACAAATAAATATATAAATGCAACTAACAAGATAATCAATAATGATTTGTCACCATATTAATACTAAAAAAGTAATATTATTATTTTTACCAAAAGCCTAAGTTTAAAATTCAAAGTTTCTATCCAACATGACAATAAGCCAACAAGGACTATACTAAACATAACTAATCTTCTAAATCATCTACACATGCACTATCAACTACATCCATAATCCTCTCATCATCAGATTCAAAATCAACATCTTCATTCTCCTCCTCCAATGTATCTAAATCCTCATCAAGTTCTCTAATGGGGATGTTCCTTGCACTTGTTGTAGCACTTCATCCGCTCCCAAGGCCTCCGCCACCATTCTCCAAGTAAGTCTCAAACCCAACTCTATTTCATCTTCATCACCATCTTTAACAAGCTAACCTTGAGCTTCACTAGCTTGAGAGGATAGTAGCAAATCTTTACTCTTCTTTATAAGATTGACATTGAATTTGACATATACAAGACCTATTCCTCTTCTTAGTATGTATCTAACAATTAGAAAATTATTAAAAACTAATAAATAATTTATTACCCCTTCAAATTGACTCTAATTTCTTTCACATCCTTTTCAACTACGTGTAAAGCGAGATATTTCATTGCTATTTTTTTTTTTTTGTAAGTTTAGAGTGTCACCACCATAATTGGACCACCATCTAACTTAAAAAAGTAAAGAGACAAAAAATAATAATAAAAAACCAAAAAATAAGTAAAAGAGATATGTATGTTAGTGAATAGAAATAAAGCAAAGAGATGTACCCGGATCAAAGTCATGGTACACATCCACCTTCTCATATGCGGCAACTGTCATTTTTCTTCCAAAGTTTCTGGATTTACTCTTATACTTTAACAATTCATCATTAGAAATGGTGGGTTGCATGTCCTCATCGGTGGGAAAAGTTCTCTGAACATAATCCAAGAACTCATTCATAACATTGGTGTTATTTTGTATGCTTGGATCTTTGAAGAAAAAAATCGGATTCAACAAGGGACATAATGCAAAAGATTATCAAGTCTACCCTTAGACTTCTCATTAATAATCTTTAAAATAGGGGTGATCTTTTTTGAAAGCCTTTCTAATCTCTTGACTTGTTTAAATACATCCGATAAAAAGGCCATTGAGAGCTTTTTGTTACCACCAACAAGGCGTAAAACATTCACTAAAGGGGTGAAAACATTCAAAGCCAAAGAAACACCAATCCAAAAAGAGATACTTATTACCGTTGCCTCCGCCGCTTTCCCTTTCACATTACTCCTTAATTTTGTTTTGCCCCACTCCTCGAATGTAAATTTAACCCTGGGCCTTACAATATCTCTGTTCTTGGTATATTTCCTCGTAATAGTTAAAGTTCTATGGTATATACCAAGGGATGAAATGCCTAGTTTCCAATTAACACATAAATTCATAATGCTTCTCCTCTTGCGATCCGTCCATTCATCGGTCATTATTGAACATCCATTTTTCATCCCCTCTTCTTCATGCTTTTTTAGAGATAATTTGTCCCTCTCAACTTCCTACTTCAAAAGTGACTCTCTTAGAAGATATTGACTTGGAGGTTTGTAGCCCCGGCTGAATTGGCCAATCACCTCTACAAATTATCTAAAGCTTTGATTGTCAATTACATGAAAAGGAATCCTCGCCTCATAAATCCATCTTGCAAGCTACTCATGCACATTATTTGTAAACTTTAACTTTAATGCATCATTTATGTTTTGTTGCCTTGTCATTGTTGGATTGATTGTGGATGCCCACTTATTAATCAGCCCGAGGTGCTTTGACTTCTTTTGAGAAGAATCTTCCTCCACTTGACAATCATCATCCTCTGTATCAACAACGATATTTACTTCCGCCCTCTCTTCTTTTAGTTCTTCCACCCATTTCTTGCTTCTTATTCTTGTTATTTTCAAGATAAGCTCTTGCTCTTTTTTTTTTTCTTCATCGGATGCTTTAGGACATGCTTCAACTTGTCCTATAATACCCACAATATGATGCTTCACCCAATAAACTCCTTTAATAAGCATCTTACACAATTTGCATGTGATCCAATATCTTTTTTCTTTGAAATACAACACTCTATAATCCCAAACAATATCAGTAGACTTTCACTTCAATTCCACCTCCGGTTGTTTCTCATTTTTCGCCATTAATCTTCAATAATTAAATAAAAGATCAAAAACTAGAACAAGAACTTACTAAAAATGTATAAAAGCTAACCTAGTGTGTTAGTGGTGGTAGGGGCGGCTCTAGGCAGAAAGAGGTGGGTTGTGGATGACTTGGTGGGGTTGGTGGAGTTATTTATGTTTTGGAAGGGAGAGAAAGTGTATTAATATATCTAGGGTTTTTTTAATTTAGTTGACTTTGACCGACTCACTAGTCTCGTCTATCTTTAATCGTCTAAAGCACCGCCTAAGGCAAAGGTGGTGCGGTTGATGCTAGCTTCGGCCGTCATTTAGAATACTAGCGATATATTGAAAAATTATGACAAATATGATAATGATAGAACAAAATGGTAAAAAGTGGAGATGATAGTAGATGGTATGCAATATGTGGTGAATGAAACCATATAGGATGATAAGGAGTGAAATAATATTTTTTTTAAAAAAAATCAAAAATTAAATAATGAGTTAAAGAAGAAAAAGAAGATAAAACCTAAAATAAAGAAACATAAAGAAGAGAATAAATAATTAAAAGAAGTTAACTATAAATATATGATGAAAATGTACATAAGAAAAAAATGCAAAGTACGAAAATAATAACACGAGGATGAAGAATGAGGGTACAATTCAAACAAAAGAGAGCAAGATAAATGTTTAGAAGGCATAAATAAAATGTAGGACAAGCAAAAAGATGTAGAACGAGAGGAGGGACGAAAAAGAGGAGAATAAATAAGACAAGGGAATGATAATAGAAAGACTAAAAATGGATGAATAGGATTAAAGGAAAATAAGATTAAGAGGACATAAAGATAAAGAGAGGATAGATTAGGAATAAGATATAATATACAAAAGAAAGAAAAAAGGAGAAAGAATTAACTTCTTATTTGTAAGGAAAGAGTAGGAATCAAACCAGGTATCAAAATGTGAATGGTTCGTGGATGAGGGCTGTGCTAATGCTTGAATGATGTTGAACTATAAGATAACTAGTACTAAGACCCAATCAACAAGTTTCGACTCTAGTTTCATGTTGGAAATTTAAAATTATATTAACTCCAAAGTTGTCTACATGGAATCCTAACACTTTTTTTAATAGATAGATACTTATTCTTCATAAACTATCATACTTTTTCTAATAAAAAGCCTAAAAACTTTAACACACTTCTAAGCAAACTTATATAAAAACAACTAAACAAATTTTTCTGCAAACTAGCTACACTATCATATTATATAATTTATGAAATATTTTATAGTTACGAAATCATGATTTCCCACAGCATATACACTCAATAAGTCACTAATATTTCATGAATCAACAAGGGCAACAAACCTGCTTCTGGCAGTGCAATATTATTCAACAATGCACCCTTTCTTTTGAGATTAACACATTACAACAAGGTAGATTATCAAGTTTGGATTAGAGTACTGCTATCCAAGGGCAATGAAATGAATTAGTGCCTCCATTTGGACCATGTTAGTTGTAGTGTTTCTTCATCTTATTCACCGTTTCCTCATCTTGAAGCTGAAGCCAATTGAAATGTTGGGGATGGAACATTCCTAATAATTTGAAAGATGATGTGGATAAAAATTAATGTAAAAAAAAGCTCGTGCAATAATTTTCAACAATGCAATCAATGTTGGCAGATGATGTGGTATAATGTTCGAGCGAACATACATGATATTCTTGGAAACGATCCTAAATTATGGTCACATTTGACCGTGTTATTTTTAAATTTTGACAATTCTCATATATGTGCACATGGAGCTCGTGGAGCATCTTGACTTGATGGATTGAGTTGGGTTTTGCTCAATGGCTCAGCAGGCTGGAACAAGTGGTGAAGTTTTAGAAGATCTTGAAGGAGGCATGGAGTGTTGCGTGGTGGTTCTTGCTTTTCATAAAGCTGGCTCCCCTACATTCTACAATGAAAAATGAGAACACCCATAATAATGTTCCTAACAGTATCATACTTGATTTGAGATGCACTTGATTAGCATGACATGATAAATTTTAAACTTCTAAATCCTATTGCACCTTTACCTCATCCAATCACACATCACTGTCTAATGGCTTTGATAGCCACTCAACTCTCTAAATCCTTTCATAGCAAGCATACAAATATAAATCCATTAGTAAGCTACAAATAGGGGATCATTTTGCAATTTTGATTCCATTTGGTGATGAATTAAGTACAAAAGAGAATTATGAGTTGTTTGTGGCAAAAGGTGATAACGCTCACCCTAAGCGGCCCAGCCTGTGGGGAGGTAACCTGCAGGGCTTCCGCACTCACTAGGAATCGAACCCAGGCTTATCTGTGGCAACACCACTACATGAACCATCTGCGCCGGCCTGTGGGGCAAGGGAATTATGACTCGTGACAATTAAAGAAATTGAGAGAGTGTTTGAGCATGAAAGACAGTATAAATTAGAGGGGAGAGGGTGATTGGTGCTTTTATATGCTTAAACCTAGGAGACCATCAAAAGAAAAATATTCCAATAAAAATTTCCTATTGTTCCTTCCCTATTCCCTAGATATTGGAGTCATCCTAGGTACTACAGGTAGAATCTTATCTGCATGTTTGCCACTCCAAGATTTGATCATTTAATGGAGATGGGATGATGGAGACACTATGGCTCACACTATCACATATTAACTTCATGTAATGTTTATTACACAGCTTACATGGGATAGTCAGTGTTACAGATGCATGTCTAGAAGCATTATCAAAGTTCTGCTCAAATTCACTGATGACACTCGATGTTAATGGTTGTGTTGGCATCAAGGTCAAGTATATAGTACTTCACGTATTTATTCATTGTGTTTTGCAGCTTATGTTTTCTCTTTGTGAATGTTCAGAAAAGAAGCCGGGAGCATTTGCTACAGTTATTCCCATTGTTGAGGTGCTTCAAAGTGCATAGTTAGTTTGAAACTTCATGCGCCAGTACTAGATGTTTCGCTGAACTCCACTTGCCAATTTTTTAACAGAGGTAAACACAAGTTTAATTTATCTCATTTGTTTTTACTAATATGTTTGGAGAATGTTATTACCACATTAACAAGTTGCTTCTTTTGTCTATAAGGTTTGGCGATTTGGAACCTTTATCAACCCATTTTACCGAGGGTCACATATCCTCATTTGGGATAATTAGAAGATTGTATAATCATTTGTCTCCAGACTTATCACAATTCAAAAATGTTTCCTTATAAAATTGAGGTAATTAATGCAAATTCTGAGCCAGGTAGGGTGTTTAGCAGTGTCTACTCAATTGATTGTAGAACATCCACCTTTTTTATAATGAATACATAAAGTTTATCCCTATCATTGCCAAATATCTGATTCTAGATTCCTTCTGCCTTCTTGGACTTCTGTTCAGTACAGTCATGAATTTGTCAAACCCTTCTAATGGAAATTTGAAATAAAGTATTGTTTTAATTTTATATTTAGTAGTTTTGGTAGGATTTAACTTAGACCTAAGCTTGATGTAATCTATATAAGGTTGCATGGGTTGATCAAATTTCCCTTCCAATCAAAGAAATGCTTGGTTCTGATCGGGATGTGTCCATTCATTGATAAAATAGTGTACGATGCTCTTCCTTCAATGTTGCCTATATCATTCTCAGTAGAAATTCCTTGTATGAACTCTCTGTAAAGGAGTTCAAGACAATTCTTGATGACTTAGATCACAATTTTAGATCTCCTGCATTATTGAGAAGCTCAAGAAGTTTTAATCAAAGGTTTCATTAGAGAAACACAGCTCGCGAAAGAATGACTTTGGGAGAATGTGTGTTTGATAGTTGTGTTATTAACAAATCTCTACAAATATAAAGTTCCTATGTATGCTTGTTGGCTTGCTTGACTTGATGGTAGGAGCTTAATACTTTTCCAAAATAGACTTAGGAACTGAGCATCATCAAATTAGTTGGTGATGAGTGAAAAAAATGTTTTTAAAACACAAGATTGTTTATTTGAATGATTAGTCATGCTTTTAGACTGTTAAATGCCCCAAGCACATTTATACAAGTATTAAACCAAGTCGTAAAATCTTTCATATGAAAATTCTTTATTTTAATGGCATTTTAATTTATAGCAAATGAAAGGTTACTTTGGTTTAAACACTCATTTTTACAAGCACAAATAATGTTACTTGGCCTTATTTTTTCTACTCAAGCCATTTCAACATATATTGCCAAGACTAAGGCGTACATAACTAATTTATAATTCAATTAATAAATATATTTTCTTACGTAACAATCATATAATTTGATAAATTTTACTTAGTAATTAATTGTTAAAGTTAGTTAAACCAGTCATAGGCTCATAGCCTCTTATAAATTATTTTATTATTATGAAAATCACGATTGTTTTATAAATTATTATCAAGAATAATTATTTTCTATTTTTTAAAGTATATTTGTCATGAAAGATTTGATTGAAGAGAAAATTATCGTTAAAAAGACTAGTGTAAAAGTGTGCCAAAAAAGTTTTGACATGAGAAAGTATCATTGAAACTAATATACTTGGTGATTGTTGAATGTAATTTACCGTTATTCTCCTTTTTTTTTTTATGTGCATTACTCATAGTCATAGAGATCTCTTGAGTAGTTAGAGAAAAAGATACTTGAAGAAAAAGGGTTAGCTTCGTCAAGGTTTATATGGTGACGATATCAACACCTACAACATATCACAATTTCTCATATCTTACCTTGCAATATTGGTCATACTTGTCGTGTCCATGGTTAGGCATGCCTACAAACTGGGTCCTAACTAGACCCGACCTCGGCCTGTAATAAGGTCAACGGGTTGGTTAACCGTTGACTCGGGTTGTCAAGCTGGTTATGGTTTAGGAGCTTTGTCAAGGTATATAAGGTGACTATATCAACATCTACAATATAATAGATTACACTTTCTCTATCGATCATACTTATTGCGTCCATGGTTAGGCTTGCCCACGGGCCGAGTTCTAACCAGACTTGGTCGGGGCTTGTAATTGGGTCAACGGGCCGGTTAACTATTGAATCGCCCTACCAGGCTCGAATTGCCCTGCTGAGCCGATTACGATTCAAGGATCCTAACCAATTAAATTATAACTATTAATGTTTTATGTGTTAATTAATTATTTGATAACTAATTAATAGTTTTTTTGCTATATTATTATTTTTAATAATTGAAAGAAGTGTCAAAGAGTAAATAATTTTTTTCACTTTGAATCGCTTGTTTATAATAGTGTGATTTAAAAGCAAGTGGAAGAGAGTAATAATTCCAAATGTTGGAGGAAAGGGGATTTTTTTAATTTTTGCTAGAAGTTGAAATTATTTGAATGTTTTTTTTATCAATAGCTACCCTTTACTATCTGTTATTCTTTAAATTCTATAAATAAGGATCTCATTTATATTTCCACATTATCTTGCCTACGTACTTTTGTCTCTCAATTTCAAAATCTCTATCACTTTTAATTTTAATTCTCCAATTATAATGGAAAGAGAAGGTTCATCATCTTGATCTTAGAAGGATAAAAATGATGTCAAAGGGATAAGAAAATAAGTAATTTGAATGAGGATTATGATATTCAATTTATCAATGTTAAGCCCGAGCAAATTCTGATGCATGAGCAAGTTCCAACATAAATAAATGCAAGTCCTTCTTTATTTTATTTTTAAAAATTTATTATTTTAAAATAATAATAATAATTTTGAACCATAGCGAATCATAGTGGATCGTGAACCAACAGTTCTGAACCATGAACCATAATCATTTTGGACAGTTAAAGTTAAAGATTGATCTGTCAGAAATCGTTGAACCAGTGATTCCAAACCATTGAATAGTGGTTTCAAATGGTTGAATTTGCAGTTTTGAACTGTGGTCGGGTTATCCATGGTATGCTTTTCCTTGGTTTTGAAAAATAAAATTATAGAGTGAACTAGTGTTTACTGTAGGTCCCTTGTGGGCGGCTAGAGGGAGAGTCAATAGTTCTGAAAAATAAGTTAAACAATTCTCTTGCTTTGTCTTAGCAAGGGCACACAGATTAGATAAACAAAATTAATAACAACATAAAAATAATAAAGTAAGAGACAAAGATTTTTACTTGGTTATAACCTACATGATTATTAATCCAAGACAACGATAGTATTAAAAGAATCTCCTTCGTTGAAGGCGGAGAAGTCTTTTACAGTCATTGAACGCTAAGAAACTAGCTAGGAATGAGTACAGAGTTGTACAAGTTGTGTTTAATTCCTAGCATTAGAGGTTTTTATAGCCTCCTGGAAATAACTTTTTGTCGCTGGGAGCTGCCTTCAGGATGATTAACTTTATCCTCCGAAGATAAAGTTTTATCTGCTCTCTGTTGGGTTGTAATGTTGCAAACATAGTCCCACATTGAAAACACACGGGAAAGATCATGGGTTTATAAGAGAAAGATATCTCCATTGGTATGAGGCCTTTTGGGTAGAGCCCAAGAGCAAAAC